>VVHJ01025905.1:12743-32455 GCA_015107715.1 Tylochromis polylepis
TCTTGTTGCATGTACTCAAACAGACTCTTCTCTGCATACCTGTTACTACACACAATGGGCTAGTTGTCTGGACAGCAGGCCAAGAGGCAAGGTGTGTGTGTGTGCGTGTGTGTGTGTGCGTGTGTGTGTGTGTGCAGAGGGTGGTTTGATACTGGCAGGAAGGGTGAGTAAATGTGGATGGTGTTGAGGGGTGTGTTTTGTGTGTAAGTGAGTCAGTTGCAGGGAAAGAAACTACACACGGCTCTGCGCTGGATCTCCTGATAAGGCCAAACGCAAACACACAGAGCTGAATTTCCATCGCTTAAGAGGACGTTAAAGTCATTTACATGCATTTTCTCAACGGCTAACTTAACCACTACTTTCTAAACAGTAAACCGGTATTCTTCAAATCTAACTTAACTGCAACCCTAAACCATGACCACAAACGCGTGCACACACAGTGCCAGAATGGAATGTTCCGTAGGTTGAATCTGAACCGATGCACGAAACTGACACAAAGTATCCACACTGAAGCACGCACACACACACATACACACTCTTTATATGCAGACAGTCGGGCTCTTTCTCTCTCTGATCTTCCCTCTCTCTTATGTTCCCACACCCCCCTTCTTCCCTCCCCTTTGTTGTTTTAGGGGTTTCAGTACGGGAGCAGGTGAACAGGTGGAATTCACACTGCTTTAGTTTCTCAGGATGATGTCTTTGTATTTTTCACGTCATTAAGCCTCTGTTTCAGTGCGGTGTGCATGACACTGTTTAGCAGAACAGCTATTGTGCGTTAGCTGTTGAGACCAGCGATGAATTCCACCTGCTTTTCATTCAGTTCTTATCTGCCTGCTTTCCCTTCTCACTTTACCGAGTGTGTGTGTGTGTGTTCATTTCTTTAGGTGTGCTAGCTAGAGATTGTTCAGTCTTTCCAGGAAATAAGGGATGGTGTAAATTTTAAGCATAAGACAAAAGATACATTGCTTGTATGCTAAAACACAACATACAGTACATTTATGGATGTGGACTGATTATAGGTGATGCTCCATTCACAGAAACCTGTGATGCTTACTATTGCTGGTATTTGATAATAGAACCAATCAGAGGCTCTGACCGTGAACCACCCGTTTGTACTAAAGTGAATATATCAAAATTACCACCCTGTTAATGCAAATATTCACACAGTTAACTGGTGACTGCTGATGATTACCGGGGCAAACATTTTGACGCTGAACTGCTGTTTGAGCAGCCATTAAAAACGCTGTGTCAGAATAAAAGGTGTGCTGACATCCTTGACACTGAATGTCTGTGTGCTCAGTGTCCCAGTGTCCCTCATGAACACTGGCCGGTTGTCCTTCCTGGACTTTTTTCTCTTTTTTTTTTTTTAGCAAAGTGGAACTTGTTTTGCAAGATTTCTTTTCTTTTATCAGTTAGAAGTAATTACAGTAAGTGCTGTGTGTCATGTATTGTGGTTTAATTTAAAAGTCTTGAGCCTCCCCTCATTTCTTTATATTTTGCTACAAAATGGGTACAGTATACAGTATGTAAGGCAAAAACAGATCTTACAAAAAGAAGACATTCGGTATGACGATTCTTCTTCTTCATTCTTCAACACAACTGAACTCTCTTAGGGAAGCTTTCTTGTCATTTATTTAGGAACAGTTCTCCAAGCTTCTTGAAGGACATTCAAAGCTCTCTTTGTTCTGTGCTGTCAGGATGATCCCACACAGTAGATGGGTAAGCTGAAGGGTAGACTCTCTGAGTGACACATCACTCAGGTATCTGTCGGGATTAGATTTTTTTTCCTTCTTCATAAGGACATGACTTTTAGATGCTGTTCATCTGCTGTGGATAGCTTTTAGGCCTGCCACTTCTTCTTTTGTCTTCCCTTTGTCCAGTTTCCTCAAATTTTTAAGGACATGCTGTGCAGCATGCTAAGATATGCCAAGTTTCCAATAACAGCTTTGAGAATCACCTTGTTATTACAAACATACTATTTTGTGTCTGTCAGGCTGTGATATATGTGACATATGTCATAGATTCAACAAAAGAAATGGGAACAAATGATGTTCTTTTGTAACAATGCTGGTAAAGCTAAGTAGTCTGTTATGTGTGGACACAACACTGGTTCATCCCTTGAGTCAGGTGCCTTATTTATTTGTGAATGAGTCATGGGTCAGTGCTGACTGGCTTAACAAACAGAGAAAACATTCCTCTGAAGATGGTCAGGTACAAGGACAGGACTGAAAATGAGTGGGAAAAACAGCCAATGTCCAAAGAAAAGCCCTGGAAGATCTAAAGGCCTTGCGCAAGACTGCTTTGAAAAATTACAAGAAAGTCTGGCTCCTTAGAGGCCAAATATAAAGAAATAAGGGGTGGCTTAAAACTTTTGCACAGTACTGCATGAATTTTAGCTGAAGTGGTGATTCAACAAGTGCAGATTTAATCCTGTACAACTGGACTATCTCCTCTGGTCTGTTCTCTTATTTCATCGCCTTACTGCTCTTGCTCCGTCACATGATTGCTAGTTTTGTTTCTTGTGTTGGTAGAGGACACTCATCCACGTTGACGTTACAGCGGTTGCTGGTTGTTGGCCAGATAATAGCTGGCTGCAGTGCGGTTAGCAGTCATAAGGATGACTGTTTCTTTATTTCTGTGGTGTCCGCATGTTTTTGAGCTCCTTCAGGTCTTTCACTCATAGTTCTTTATCCTTCTTTCATTGTCTCCTTGACCTTGGCAGTGATTGTAGCAGCTAAGCACACAAACACACACACACTGCTGCTGCTCTTTCACTGGTTAGCGATAAGCCACATGACCAAAGTGTCAGCTGACAAATTCTAGGCAAAAGGGAAAACTTCTTTCATCACAATGGAAGAAAAAAAAAGATCAGGACTTTAATGTCCTGTGTGTGTGTGTGTGTGTGTGTGTGTGGTTGTGTGGTAAGAGGGCAAAAAGGCTTTCTTTTTGTGCTGAGTCATTTTTGTTCATGATAAGTGGGACATACGGATTGGCTGACAGTAGTTACAGGATGCGAGGTGACCCTTTGAATGAGGAAGCGTTAGACAGAGTAGAACCAGACTTTTCCTGTTGGCTTCAGTGCAGTCTTACTATCTGAGGATTTTTAAGCTGAACAGCACCCCCCCCCCCCCCCCCCCCCCCCCCCCCCCCCCCCCCCGCACACACACACTGGACAGGTTTAATCTTCCTCTCTCCATGCACACAAGCTCTACAAGTTTCGTGTAATCACAAGTGTTTGACACCCCGTGCTGTTTTCTCCCTCTGTTGGAATAATGATGACGAGAATGCTGAAGTGAAACCGTTCTCATCTAGTTATGATTCGGTACATTTCACAAGGACACTTGTGTCCTACAAAAGGAATGGCTGACAACATACTTACTAATACAAAATAGTTACTAATACAAAATACTTAATAGTGTGATACTGACCCTAAAATAAATCATGTTGCAAAACTGTGTGTGATAAAGGAGTAGGAGTGGAGATGCTGTTTTTTTGCATTTTTGTGTATATTTTTGTATAAATGGGTTCCGTTTCATTTTTAGTTTTAGATTTAGTGTAGTGATTATCATGTGATTTCTGAGAGACAAAAAATAAGATCTTGTCTACTGTATGTGAAGCAATATTGGACAAAAAAAAGGGCGTATTAGTTATGAGTTTTATTGGTACTTTTTACTACTACTAACCATTTTACATTCTAGGGTTATTAGGTCAGAGCTGACTGGTACACGCTGACAGATAAACATGGTTAACATCACACTGAAACCCCAGAGTGTCTCTTATTTTTTCTGTTTCTGTTTCTGCTGCCTGGTGGAAATCTTTTCATGAGAAACGGACACCTTGTGGTGCTGAGACACATGTCAGGACATTTCTGTAATGTTTATGTATTAATGGTAGTAAAGACACTGACGTTTACATTCAACACAAAACCTAAATGCCACCTCAACGTGATCTCGTTGCAAACCCACTGATGATGTTTGACTTTACACGTGAATTTCAAGCGCTCTAAAATGTAGTGCTGATGTGGACTGCACTAAAAAATTTTTGATCATGTTTCTCAAATCGAAAGCAGCAGATACTTTTAAATGATTTTCCTAAAGTTTTTATGATCGTGTCTTGATTCGTTAAACAGAATAATTGTTCTTAAAGGTTAGCAAAGGCAATTGAAATGTGCACAGGCTGTATCATATCAGCATATGTCTGGAGTGTTTGCACTGGTCTGAAGTCAATACCAGTATCTAAACCTTAAAATTTAAATATCTGGTGGTATGACTTAGTTCCATGTGCATGTTATTGAAAGCTGGAGGTGCAGACAGAAGCAGCAAGAGCAGCGCGGGCGTCAATGATAATGGATGTAGCACTGATTCAGTCAGGGCTGCAAAGCGGCGTGTATATGTGCAGCGACTGTTTGAGATTTCCAGTTGGATGTTTACACAGGTATCACCTGAGCCATCAGCTTATGAGGGCTGGCATTGTCCTGCCTGAACGAACGGCATGCTCAATTAACACTGACTTTATTTGAAAAATGTTACAGAACACACGGCCCGGGTAACCTTGAGCTGAGAAAAGTCAGATGTAGAATAAACACGCTGCCCATAAAACGGTTTAAATTCTTGTTTTCTAATATACCACAGTTACACAATATACTTCCAGCTCAGTGATATTAGCTGATGTTGGTCTTTTGGGGTATTAATATATGTCAGAGAGTTTTTTTGGTATCTGCTGCTTTCACTTTGATTAGAAACAAGACATCAGGCTTTTCTACAGACTTGAACATCACAGTGTCCGTTGTAAAAGCCATTTGTGTACAGCTTTCAATGGTTCATGTCAGACCTGCAGGGCCAGTCCCATATCTCTCTCTCTCTGTGTCTCCTCTTCATTCGGCTGTGACTCTTTGCTTGTATTGCATTTCATTCACACTGTTTTGCACCTTTATTTGAGAGACCCTGTTCTTGCTGTTGGTTTAAACTGTATTAGCTTCCCACTTCAGCTTTTGGAGGAAGTGAATCTTTCTTAGGAACAATTGGCACCATTAAGCATTAAAAAATATTATTTGAATATTGAATAAATGGTTTAAAAAAGCCCTGATTTTTCAAATTAATGTATCTATTAACAACTATAGCTCCTCTTGTAGAGATAATTGGAAAAATATACAACCTTATTTAATGATCTCTAAAGATGCTTTTTTTCTCTTTTTTGTCCTTATTTTAATTAAAAAAATTATTTGTATGTTTGAGTTATTAGAGATAATATTATCATATTATAATTATCACCTGGGTCATGAATTGTTGATGTGAGATCATGAAGGCACTTTAGAGATGCTTACTCTACACAAATATCTTAACCCCGGCTGGACTTGAAGTTTGAGATGCAGTGTGCGAGCCATAAAGTCATCTTGGTGTTTGAATCACACGCTCTCCTACTTTAAAATAACTTTATGGCTCTGTATGGCCATCACGCTAACCTTTTTACACCCCACTGGAGAGAGAATAGATTTCCCCATTTTAAACTTTGAACTGGGTATCTGCATATAGTGGGTAATGAGAGTGTGTACTGCCAAAAAGAACCAGTGATTGGCTGTCCTTCATTAACAGAGCCACTAGTTAATGTGTCACTTGTACAATGGCAATAACACACACAAACACACACACATGCACAAACCTCCCCCTGTAGTAATAGTATCCCATCTGATAAGATTATAAGGCACTGTTCTCTTTACGGTTTAAAGTTATGTAAATTGTCAGTGTGGTGTTCTTCTTATTCTCTCTCAGCTTCCCTGTGTCTTTGGTAAATATGACTGGAATGTGACTGCTTTGCTTTGATTTCCATTCACGTTGTCTTTAAAATGTCACCACCAAAGTGACTTTCAGTTCATATTTAATTCAACACGAACAAAAGAGTCAGGCGAAACTTAATCGTGATACTCACTGGGAGTGGCCAGAAAAATGTCATTGTGCACACACCATGGCAAAACCAGAAATATCTAACAGACTTTTTGAGATACTGACTTGATTGAACCTGAGCTGTAAATCAAGGAAATAATACGTTGACAAAGGGCTTCTGTCTTTCAATACAACCAAAAATGCCTCCGGCCTTAAAGTAATCTCTCCTGATTTACAGTATTGTACTAGGTTAATAATCTGTTCAGATCTATGACTTAAATACGCCTGAAGATATATAAAAAGGGAAAACTGTTAAACCCCTTACCAGAAAGTCTGCATGCCAGTCACAGCTTGATTGATTGAAGCCAACTGTGGTCTACAGAGGCAAAATTACAGAAACTGTATCTTTGTCCAAAAAATTACAGACATAACTCTACTAGCTGTTGAAAAATATGACCGACTTGTTTTCCCCGGCATGAAAAAACACTTTTTCACAAACAGCTGTGAGACTGGACTGGAGCTGCATGACTGCTGCTAACTGCTCCTAACAGTAAGGATTGAATAAATAAAATAAACAAAGTTAGCTTGTTTGAGTTATCCAAGCTAACCTGCTGAGCTTAGCTTAAATGAGTTAGCTTAATTTCTTGTAGCTTAGCTTGGCATATTTTAAAAGTTAGCTTGTTGAGATATTTAATTAGACAATGCGAACATTTAATTAACAATGATAATTAAAAATAAAATAAACCTGTCAACAACTAAAGCATGTGAAAGAAATTTTGCTCACAAAGCCACAGAAGTGTCTCTGGCCTCACGAAGTAATAAATAGTTTCCTGTGTTTTTATTTTTAATGAGAGGCTTTTCCTCCTTACTTTTCAGTTGTTTCTGGCTCTGCCGGTAACACTTCCTTTAAAGATGTCTTACGACCGTCTTGTGGGTGGTACATTTTTAAAAAAACTAGTGTTTAAACATCACCTGATTTTTATATATTTGACGTATTTATTTTTGTACCTGTGGTTTCGGAACAAGCTGATGTGATCAGGAAGATCTTTTGGGGGGGGGTTTATTGCCTAACATCTAGAAAGAAGAGCATTTATTGTGTGAGTGCTAGAGTGTGTTTATCTGTTTCACGAAGGTTTGAAGTTAGAATAAACATTCGCTGATTGCGTTGTTTTGGGACTGTGAAAGTTTGTTGTCCTCTTAGACAAAAAGGCCGGCATTTGGAAAATCTTCCTGCAAATTCCAGTAATTACTTCCTCGATCACCATTCTACTCCGTGTCAGTTTTTTTGTTGGTTTTATTCATTTAATGTAATCAGGAGTGTATTGTTCTGAGTCCCACGCAAGCTCATGACTTTTCTCTGATGTCAGTCACCACTGTTTGTCACACCCTCTGCCCTTTCATCCCTTGCATTCCCTTTTCTCTGACTTCTTATCTGTTTAGCAAGAGAGAGAGATTGAAGGAGGGAGAAAAAGGTGGGTGAGGGAGGGGGTTACCTGCCCTAAGTGGCCCCACCTCTCTCCTCTGGCCATTGAGAATGAGTAAACACTAAACCACCTTTGCTTACCTCAGCACTCAAACACATAGGCTCAGGCACTCAAGGAGACTGGCTAAACTCCTGCAGCCTGTCAACACCAAAGGAGTGTGAATGGACGCAGGGAGAGAGTTTTAGACAGGTGTGAAAAGATACCCCGTCAAAACAGACTGCTTCTCCTCGGCCTGATCAGCAGCATCTGAGTCTGGGTAACAGGTAACATCTTAAAACTGACCCTGAAGGTTGTTTCTGTCTGTTTTGTGGTCTCTGTGCTAAAAATCTAATTTGCTTGAGTCTCCTTAAAGCCTTTTCGTTATAGACGGCTATCTTCATGAAAGATGACCTCAATACTTTCTAGAAACTTTTGGCTCAAAGACGTTCCTAACAGGATGGCTTCTAAGTCTTCTGATGGAGACTTTTCTGATTAAACAGCGGTTTCTGTTTCGATTTAAGTAGAAATCCATCAAGTTTTCCTTGAAAATTTTACCAGAGGTGCCTGTTTCACCACTTTATCACAGTCAAACTGATTGGTTTAAGTGTCTTTGTTGTCTTTATTCTAATCAGAGGTTGGAGTGGAGATCAAGGTATCCCTACAGTGGAACCAGTGGAACCAGTGGAGTGGCATGGCACTCCACTGTGTGTGTGTGTTTAGGGTGGGGGATAAAAATGCTTCAGTGGCTACACAGAGGAGCTGGCATTATTACCCATAGACTTCCGGGTTCTTCATCATATAATGCGTGGACTTTTACCCCAGTGAGGTGAGCTGTTTGCTTTGTGTGTGTGTGTGCATAAGAGAGAGAGAGAGAGAGACATGCTGCTTCATTCATTCACCGAGGGTATATTCGGTGCTAAAAATGCTACGAGAAATGGCAATAACAGAAGTTTTATTGATGAATGGGTTCACTTTGTGATGGACATGCTAAAAAACAAGGTGTTTGTAATGACATTGCCGTTGTTTCAGTTGTCTGTAAGAGTCCTGTTGTGGGAGTTTGACTCACTCAGTGTGTTTGGGTGGGCCCGAGTGTACGTGAAGATTAGCTCATTTTTAAGTGTGTGAAGTAGGTGCGAATGGGAAAAACACTGAAAAAAAAATTGCAAAATAAAGTCATGTTGTTTGGTTTCAAACATGACCAAATATCCATATTAAACCTCACACACACTCTGAAGGAGCCCGTGTCACGAGTGTGACACCGCCAGCATCAGTAGTAATTGCCAGAAACAATGTCTGCTATGGCCTTGAGCGGGCTAGCTGATTAGCCAGAGGAATGTGTTTGTCTGAGGAGGCAAAGCCCCTTTCTGCGAGTGCTAAAGCAGCTCTTCTGATTAGTAATGACTTTGTAGCTGTATGAAAGGGCATGCAGCATGACATCTGTATACTGTGATGCTTTATAACAAGACTTGGCTCTTCTTTGTGGATCTTTGTTCTGTTGCGTTAGATTCTCATGTTGAACTCAAATCGTGCTGTTTTGAGTGGCATTTGAGACAAATGTGAAGGTCCTGAAGGTGGAGGGGGGCTCTCGGAGTAAATGAGCTGGAATCTCTCCTCCGTAGTGGAGTTACTCCGAGCTGGAGGTGGTCACTTACGCACTCCGTCTGACCTGAAATTCTTCAGGCCAGTTTCACTTTGAAGGGCTTTCTAGCACTGAGGGAGGCCTGAACATTTGGTCCCCCCCCCTCTCTTTTTTCGTTAACCTCCCTCGCTCCTCTCCATCTGGTCTTTTCCTCCTCAGATCCCCACACAGACTCTCTTCCCTTTTCTTCTAATCTTCCCCTTTTTCCTGCGTCTCCTTGCCTCCTCTCTTTCATTCCTTCCTCCCCCTCCCTGCTGCTCGTCTTTGAGCTTGGGTGAACCAGAGGAATGAGGGTGACAGGTACATGGATGGGAGGAAGGAAAAGCGAGGAGAAGGAGGCATAAGGGAGCAGATGCAGGGACAGAAGCAAAGCCTCTCAGGAGTTTCACTAATGTAATATAAACATTTTAAGATAATGCAGATTTCTTTGTCTCAGCCAGGACTGACTGTTTTTTTTTGTTTCTCTGTCATCCTGTTGCCGTCAGCATGTTGACAGCTGAGCTGCGTCAACATGAGAACATCATGTGTCTTGAGAGGTCAGCCGCAGTGCTCACTTCTCTTTTGTCAAGTTCATTGTTTCCCTGTGATGTGACTCTGATAATGCACCGTACATTGGGAAGCGACAACACAATGCCTCCTTCATATTTGGTGCCGTTCAAATCAAAAGATACCAACCTGCTCGCCCTTTTCAAAGTTAAAAACAATACGTGTGCTGAAATCTGTGAGAGAGGTGAGACATGAGAGCCACCTGAAACTTGGAAGCAGATTGAGGTGATGAAAATCACACCAGGAAGCCTTTTTTTTAAAAAATGTATTTCTACAGCAGTTTCTGTGGCTGACTGGAAGAATGCTCTTCCAAGAAAACAGTGTGGCCTGAACAGTGTGGTGCACTCCTACAGGTTGTATCACTCTGCAGAAATGAACAGCGGGACCTCTGGTCTTGTGACACGCTACTCATTTACTTATATAGATGGCGCATGTAATAATCAGTCAGCCTTTCTAGCTGAGATACTGATTACCAGGGCTGTTTTATGGCTGATTTTTATACCAGCTTATTCATTGTTTTGCCTATGTAGCAGATTCCTGTGTGTGTGTGTGTCTTTTAACCCTGGCCTTAATAGGGAGCCAGCTTATCATAAATGTCCTACAACGTCTAAGACAGCTCTATCAGTTCTTTCTCTCCACTGATTACTCATGACTGATTTAGTTCTAAGTAATTGCTTTACTTAAACACAACGTCAGTATCAACCATGCAGTGTTGCATTTAAAAAGCAGTCTAGTCTGAGATGAAAAACCAATCAGTGAATGCATGTATTTAACTGGTCCAAAAGATCATATGTCCTCTCAGCAGATCCAGTGAAAATCCAGCTACGATCGTTATTCGCACATCAGAATTTTTTGCAATAAATCACCGTTATGCACTTAATTTTCTATTAATCAAAGTCGCAATATCCAAATTTCAAAAGATTTTTTTCCCCAAATCAGCTGCAGTGTGATGGATGATTCTGTCATTTGACTTTTCGTGGGAATTGTTGACAGTTATAAAATATGCGGCATTATGGCTTTATTTCATCATTCCTCGTAAATCATCGTATTCTGCACTTTGAAAGATGTCGTCTCGCATGAATGAGTGCGTGGTGTGAACGATGCCTGAACAATGATTTAGTGAGCGTGTCCAATGATTAAGGAGACTGTCAGCGTTTTTCGACCGTCTCTCAGTTCCTCCTGTGGAGTTAAACGATAAACTGTTGACTTGATCTCCTAAACGATTAACTGTGCAGTCACCAGAACACCTAAAATCTCTGAGGCGTGCCTGAGCTCTGATTGGCTCCCACTAATGAACCACCGTTAATGATTTAATTTAGACCAACCTCCCTTGGCTTAGAAGAAACCCCGGTTTTACTTTACTCTCAGCCCCCCGCACCTTCTTCTTCTTTTTTTTCCATATACACACGCACCTTTACATTCGTACTTTGACCTGTGTATCTTTACAGACACTGTTTTGCTGTCATTTGAACTGAGCGAGCTCTTTCTGATGTGATTGGAAAGTAAATTAATAGACAGAAAAGCATGTTGTACCTCACTATCATTTATTCTTTAGTCTTTGTCTATCCACTATTCTTTGGCCTTTGTACTTCACACCCTGTCTTCTTGCCTGTTTACTCAGTTGTTAAAGAGTGAGGTCGGTTTCACTAGCAGCTAAAACTTAGTGCGCTTTTCACTAGACTGTGACTCTCATGTCTCCCCAAACACTCTCTTTTCTCGCTCCTTTCAGAGGACTCAGGGAATTTTTTTTTCTTTGTTTTGAACAAAATCTGAACGTGTGTGTGACTTTTTTTTCTTCCTCCTCTCTCTCATATCTTGATCTGCTCTTTTGACTGCCCAGGTAGGTGTGTGCTGTTTGTTTAGGTTAAGCTGTGCTAGGAACATGTTCACCGTTGTTATGTACAAAAAAAACACATGTGAATGCCCGAATGCACATGCACACACTTATATAGAGTTGCGGTTTTGTGCTGATATGACTTAAATCACTACAGGGGTAGCTTCCAGTCAGAATTTCCAAATGTCCCTTCACTGCAGCACAAACATGAGGAAGTATTCAAACCCCAGTTTGAACGTTTCCCGAACATTTTTCCCTTTTCTGCAAATCTAAGCAGAAAACCCCCAAAACCCATTAAAACTCGATTTCCCATCATACTCCTCTCTGCATTACCTGCTTTCTCTTGTCAGGGAACAAAGACTTGTTGTTGTTGTTGTTGTTTTTCGACAGCTGCTATGGATCAGTGGAAATGTATTCAGATGTATTCCTATATGCAGTAAAAGTACTATAAAGGTAAAAGTAGTGTAAAAGTATTCTGTTAGGTCTGCTTGGATAAATGTAGGAATGCTTTTCTTTCTGTTGAACTACACGTCTTTCACAAAAGGAAGCGCTAGAAAATAGGTTGCTAAGAAAAAGTCTGTAACAGTCCCAAACAGCTGGGTGAGTGGCTTCTGGAAAACTCGATCGTGCAGAGGGTGCTTCTCCTAAAAGCTCCTTGTGATTGCTTTGGTGATCACTAGCAGATTTTTCAAACGAGCCGGCGCCTTGCAAGTAAACACCAGGCGAGTACTCAGTGAGTGGTCGTGAAACAGTCTTTGTTGCCTGTTTGCACTTTTCACAGTTTTGCCACAGTCAGCGACTGTTTGCAGACAAGTTGGCGTCTTTCATGCAAACTGTGCGACCATCTGCTAGTAACCAGAGAAATCACAAAGAGGCTTTGGAGCAGGACTGTGTACCTCTTTGCGACCAGTTTCACTTGACGATTGCCAGCAACCTCTTGCCAGCCGGTCTGGCAATATATTTTTCCCTAGTGATCAGTAGTTGCCAGGGGGTTGCAGACCTAGGCCTGTGACCGAGGCCTTGGTTGTAATGTCAGTTAGCGGCATGCTTCTCTTGGCTGGTGAACACTGACAGTTTATTTGTTTGTTTTTAAGTAAGTAAATAAATAAAACTCACTGGTTTAATTATGTCATTTGTACATGGAAAATCTGAAAAGGAGACTACAGCATTTAGATTAAGATGATGGAATAAACATTTTTCTACAGTGTCAGTATAAAGGTGTGTGAAATATAAATACTGCTCTACATATGAGTAAATGTTGTTAACATGCTTGTGTGCGTATAAAATAACAGTAAAAGTAAAGCTCGGATTCATCCACATGTACACACACACATACACACACACACATACACACAAACTCAAGTACCTGTTTTAGCTCCACCCTCATCAGCTCTCATGCTTGCAGCTTTGGGTCAGTGTGTGTGTGTGTGTGTGTGTGTCTGTGTGTGTGTGTGTGTTAGTGTAGAGGAGGCTGGACTCTGTGCTCAGTGCCCTGCTGTACCTGTCTCTCATGGAGGTGGACTAACACTCCCAGAGCAGGCGGCCAAGCAGCGGAGCGCTGTGAAGCAACAGGGGTAGATATCCTTCTCTCTGACCGCTCTCTGCTTCTACTTCCTCTTCTCTTTTCCACCACCATCCCTCTGGTACGATCTTTCTCAAGATTTCTACTCTGTTTTACTCTCACTTCCTCGTATCTGTAGCTTTCTTTGATTGGATAGGGGGCTCACTGTCCTTGAATGACAACTTTTTGTGACTCGAGACTGTATCTATGCATGTATTGTTGTAGCAGTTATCTCTACGGACCTGTCTGTCTTTGAAGGATGGTTCAAATAGTATTTGAGTTATTTAGGACCCCATCTGTTGTTATCTGGTTGGTGTTTGTGTTGCATGTAAAAAGCAGCAGAACTGAGGCTTTATTCAAACGTTGGTGCTTCATTGATCCTGTTCTGCTGCCTTGTTGTTAGGGGGCTGCTGGAAGGACTCTGTGAATCAATTTCCGCCACGTGTCTGCGTACGGCTAAAGATGGCGGCTTCCTTAGGCCTGTTTTCATCAGTGCTCTGGATCGTTGTCACTCAGGATCCAACAGCTAACTGTGGGATTCATTGTTCATGTTGCACACACTTAGATTTTCTTTGCTTCATAATCTGCAGTGAACTGGGAAGCCACAAAGACTTTGGTTTACAGACCTCTGAACATGTATATTCTTCTGATAACAGATATCCTTCTTCTTTATAGCTGACTACACATTCATAATGTCATAGGCTCACTTGCTCTTTTGAGGAAAAAGATGGAATTTGCAAGTCAATCTGTGTTTATGATGAAATGAAGAAGTCTGTAAAAGCCTCTCTGTCCGCTCATAAAACAACTCAGTCCCCAGGAACACGCTGTTAATATTCAGAGAATCAGGTGCTTCTATCAATCATAAATGTAATGTAGCAGGCAATCTCACGGCAATAGCTTGGCTCTGTTAACTAATCAAATTCTTGCTCTTGAACTTCCTTCACTTGTTCGCTTGCCGGTCGTTCCATCTTGTGCCGCTCTGAGTCCATAACCTTTGACCAGGTGAACTCTGAGCTCTTAATGTCAAGGTAGATTATCTTTAACCAAGTAACTAGCTGTTCCTGTTATGCCCCAACAAAGAGGCTCAAATCTGAAGACATGAGCCACACCTAAGTGGTCATAACTTTCTACTCCTTGTCTTTACTGGATGAGAGATCATCTGTAAATCTTTATGCTCTCTGTGAATAAAGGCTGTGATTTGTGTTCACCTTGGTTAATTATCTACCTGTTTCAGCCTCAGGTTTCCTCCTCCTCCCCTCTCTGCCTTTCTCTGTCACTTATACACATGCAGGATTGAATGCTGAAGATGTTCTGCAAGCAAACTGCTGCTTTTTGTCACTTTATACACCGTGTTGTAAATGCGCTACACTTGACAAAGGATCTCACATTTACACAAATTATTCTCATATTTTTACAACAGAGAATCAGAGTTTCACTTCACTCCTGACACAGTCAGCACTGAGGAAGTTAGGAATGTCTAGGAAGTGGTCAAAAGCAGGAAGAATGATTTTTTTTAATTATTTGGGGGTTTTTTTCATACAAACTGCTTCAATGTACAAAGTGTCGAGCTCAATGTGTTACAAAGCTTCATTTTATCATCTAGCAGAACTCCCAATGTGAATATTGTCCTCCTTTTGTCATCAGCCTGGTAAGATAAGGCTGATAAGAGATCGAGTCATGTTAGCACTTCACACGATAGAAGGAACAGAGGGAGGGCACGCTGAGCTGCTGAAGCAGACAAAGAAAACCACACAGAAACAAAAAAATAGGAGAGATTAAAATGTCTTGAGCTGTAGAGATGATGAATGCACCGCATAGTTTGTTTGTCTGCTAAAACAAACTACCTTCCCAAATGTTTTCAGTGGCAGCCCTAAAAATGTATTTATTTTTTTTCCCCCGGACGTGAAAAAAAAATACTAATAAAGTGCAACAAACCATGAAAGTTATTTAAGGGTTTTTTTTTTGTCATAAAGGAACATTACAGCAATAATCATATTTACTGAGGGCGATTTTATGTCTGTCGTCTCCTTGTAACTACTTTGTACCGATTAAAAACACAAGACTACATACAGGGGAAGCCGTAAGGTAGTGGTTAGTGTGTCCAAGCAGATAAAATACATTATAACAAGGTTTCACCACCTCATAAAATATGTACAGACTATTTTGTAACATTTTTATTTTTCATACATTACCACAGCTGTAGGCCCCCCAAAAGGCATCTATCTGATTAATTTTTATACCCCTTCTTTTTCTTAAAAAAAAAAAAAAAATCGTCTACGACTAGCAGAAGATTTTACTTTTTGAAGTGAAGGGTTAGGGTTAAGTTGTCTTTTATAGACTAACATTAGCCTATAGAGGGGTCTTACATGAGGTCACGCATACATTGCTGGACAGTTGTCTGCCATATTGGATGTGTTACAACTTGGTCACAAGGGAAAAATGTGTATTCCCCACCCGGTGAGTGCCTGCTAGCTGTCAGTAAGTCAAATTGGTCACAAAGATGGTGCTGCAACAAAAAACTTGGTTGCGATTGCTTTGGTCTTTAGCAGATTGCAGTCACCTGTAGTTTTTGCATAGATGACCCCAACTGGTGTCCAAAGAGCTGCTAGCTGAGTGGTAGGAAAACTTGAAAAAGTGTGTCTCAAAGTGGAAGCAGAGACATACTTCAAAGTACGAGTTAGTCTGAAAGTGACAGTCTGTATTTCTGTTTGGCAGCTTATTTAAAAAGCACCTCCTAACAACATCAGCTCCTAGCAACCTTCCATTGAATTTGCACGACATACGAATTCTGGCGTTAACCTCAGACAATCCACACGCCACAGAAAAGTTTGAACCTGTGGCTACAACTCAGAAGGCTTCAGCATGATTCGTTCAGTAAGACCTGTGTGCTGACAGGCAGGCCAGTTAAATGCTCAAAGATTTTGCTTCCTGAGCCAGAATACACACATTGTCCTTAGTTTCACCCAAGAACAGGTCCATGACCCGTTCTCGGAAAACTGTTTCAGAAAAGCAGATATAAATGAATGTCATCTTGACCTTTGTCAGAATTCAGCAACCAGTGGTGAATTACTGGCAAAAGATAAAGGAGGAAATGTTTTGTTTTTTTTCCACACTTGGTGATTTCCTTTTCCTTTTCCCAACCTTTTGGGAGTTTGTGCTTTGTTTAAAAAAGACATTTTTTAATTTATTTTTTGTACTATCATCCATGTTTAAACTAGTCATTCTAAGCCCTTCATTCAGCCTTGGACAAAATGACATGTGAACAGGTTTGTTTGTGGGACAGTGGGATGTTGGGTCAGGTCAGATCAGTGTGCAGGTTACCATGGTTGCTTGGCTTTTTAGTGTTTTGCCTTTGCTGACTGTCTCACCTATCTCCATCCTAGTCCTGGAAATCTTGTGATGCACAAAAAAAATGCAAGCAAAGACTTCCAGCCTAAGTAGCAAGTTTTTGTTTTTTTAGCCTATTTGTTTTTACATGACACTGAGTCAAATCAAATTAGTGTTGTAGTCCACTCTGATTGGTTGCTTAGTATTTTATGCAGCATGATTTGGGGGATTTAAAATGCTGTGGATTTTTCCATTCTGAATGCTGGCTGTGTTGGAAAATAACAGAGTAAGAGGTTTATGTTTGGGAAGCCGATTTCTGATTGTTCTCTGTTCCTTTTTTAGGGCTGCACTGCTTAATGAGGACACACTGAAACACACACGCACACACACTCATAGCTGCAACCACACTCTGTATAACATTCATATTGATAAGGAGATGGAAAGTCCAACACCGCCACGTGGTGAGCGTGCACACAGGAGGCTTGTGTGTAGCACAGATGAATGTGTACAGCCTTTTGTCATATAACAGGGTTTGTGTTATACAAAATTCCACCTATACTTTAAGTCCTCACTAACTTCTTACACACATGCACGCCACACAAACGCACACACACTGAGCATGTGACCTAGTCATACTTGGTGAACCTTGAGCTGGAGGTTTCAGGGTTTACAGTCCTTCAATCTCTCTGATAGGGGTCAGAGGTCAGCAAGAGATCTGAGTTACTCAACAAAACAAGGTTGTAAAACCACTGATAGGGAAAGGCGTCCTGAGGATTTATGGATGCTGTATTTCCACTGTGGTGTTCAGGCCTCGTAATGTGTGCTGGTTTGTTTTAGTTGGGTAATCTCGCATGCATGCAAATTGCGCTCAAAGTCAGCAATCAGTCACTGTTGTTTAAATGATGCCTTCCGATCATCAACCTATTTTCTTCCTGCTGTATTTTTTTTGCTCCGTCTTTACAGCAGCCATTTAATTCAGTATAATTTGACAGAGCTCTCTCTTATCCTTCTTCAGGCCCTGATCTGATTGGATGGTTTTGTCAGAATGACAGCTGAAGATCGTGCTTCTTCTTCGACCATGAGTAACAACGCTGCCCCCTCCAAATCCTCCAAATCCTCTGGTGCCCATCACTCTCACCATGGACAGCTCAACATCCCTGAGGGTGTTGCCGGTGCACCCAATGAGGCCGCACTGGTGGCCCTGATGGAGCGTACTGGCTACAGTATGGTCCAGGAAAATGGTCAGCGAAAGTACGGTCCCCCTCCTGGTTGGAATGGTACATCTCCTCCTCGAGGCTGTGAGATCTTTGTTGGAAAGATCCCGCGGGATGTTTATGAAGATGAGTTGGTCCCGGTATTTGAGTCCGTAGGACGCATCTATGAGATGCGCTTGATGATGGACTTTGATGGCAAAAATCGAGGGTACGCTTTTGTGATGTACACAGAGAAACACGAGGCCAAGAGAGCTGTGCGGGAGCTCAATAATTACGAAGTGCGGCCCGGGCGGCTGCTGGGTGTCTGCTCCTCCGTGGACAACTGCCGTCTTTTCATTGGTGGCATTCCCAAGACCAAAAAGCGTGAGGAGATCCTGGAAGAGGTCTCCAAGGTGACAGAAGGCGTATTAGATGTGATAGTTTATGCCAGCGCTGCAGACAAGATGAAGAACCGTGGCTTTGCCTTTGTAGAGTATGAGTCACATCGTGCAGCCGCCATGGCTCGCAGGAAGCTGATGCCTGGACGCATTCAGCTGTGGGGCCACCAGATTGCAGTGGACTGGGCAGAGCCAGAGATTGATGTAGATGAAGACGTGATGGAAACAGTGAAGATCTTGTATGTCAGGAATCTAATGATGGAAACCAGCGAGGAGATGATCAGACAGGTGAGGACAGACTGACTATTCGGGTTCGGGCATGCAAAAACATTTCTGACATGATTTTAATTTCTCCCATCCTTTGTCTTCAGATTTTCAGCCAGTTTAACCCTGGATGTGTAGAGCGTGTAAAGAAAATCCGTGACTATGCCTTTGTCCACTTTACCTCCCGGGACGATGCTGTCTTGGCTATGGACAACCTCAATGGCACAGAGGTAGAAGGGTCCTGCATCGAGGTGACGCTCGCCAAACCTGTTGATAAAGAGCAGTACTCACGCCAGAAGGCCTCAAAGGGGGGAGCTTCTGTCACTTCAGAGGCTACTCAGCAGAACTACGTTTATCAGTGTGATCCCTACACATTGGCATACTATGGTTATCCCTACAACACCCTCATTGGACCCAACAGAGACTACTTCGTCAAAGGTTAGAATGATTTTTTTTTTCAGTCAATAATAATCTGTTGCAAAAACCAGTGTTTCATCAAAAACCAAATCTTGGTTGGAGCCAAAGCTCCAAAACAATTTTGGATCTCATGATATGAAAATAATTCTTACTGTAAGAAATTTTCAGATGTTCAAAAGAACAATATGATCATTTAAAGATCCATTTGATGGGAAGTTTTTAAGAAATCTTTAACTTGATGAGGGTTTGTGGCTCAAAATCACTTTTATGTTACAACCACAATTCCCAAAAAAGTTGGGACACTGTGTAAAATGTGAATAAAAAAAGAATGCAGTGATTTGCAAATTTGATAAACCCATATTTTATTCACAATAGAAGATATCAGTAGAAGCATATCAAATGTTTAAACTAAGACATTTTTCTTTTAAAGACAAAAATGAGCTCATTTTGAATTTGATGACAGCAACACATCTCAAAAGTTGGATGGGGTCAGGTCAGTAATATCACTGGGTATAAGAAGAGCATCTTAGAAAGGAAGAATTCCTTAGAAATAAAGATTGGCAGCAGTTCACAAATCTACCAACAAATGCATCTAAAAATTTTGGAGCAATTTAAGAATAATGTTCCTAAAATTGAGGAGACTTTAAATATCTCATCATTTACACTGCACGATAAGATCAAACGATTCTCAGAATCTGGAGAAATCTCTGTGCTCAGCGGACAAGCCCAGAAATCAGAACTAGATGCCAGTGATCTTCGGGCCCTCGGGCAGCGCCACATTAAAAACGGGCATTATTCTGTCATGGAAATCACTGCATGTGCTCAGGATTCAATTCAATTCAATTTTATTTATATAGCGCCAAATCACAACAATAGTCGCCTCAAGGCACTTTATATTGTACAGTAGATCGTACAATAATAGATACAGAGAAAACCCAACAATCATATGACCCCCTATGAGCAAGCACTTTGGCGACAGTGGGAAGGAAAAACTCCCTTTTAATAAGAAGAAACCTCCGGCAGAACCAGGCTCAGGGAGGGGCGGCCATCTGCTGCGACCGGTTGGGGTGAGAGAAGGAAAACAGGATAAAGACATGCTGTGGAGGAGAGACAGAGATTAATAACAGATATGATTCAATGCAGAGACGTCTATTAACACATAGTGAGTGAGTGATTAGTAATACTAATAGT
>VVHJ01025906.1:0-10997 GCA_015107715.1 Tylochromis polylepis
ATTCTCAAGGCTGTCATAGTCTTTATGCCAGTTTTCATGGAAATCAGTTATGTAGACACCTGGTAACAAATACAGGTCACTGCAAATAAATCTGTTTGTAAATGAAGCTGCACAGTATTTTGTTGTGGTTTTAATCTCTTTCTGGACATTTTAAAATCTCTCTGTAAATGTCTTTTTGAGTCTCTTTTTCATTTCTGTGATGTTCTGCCTGTTATGTCCTTGCACAAAGAAATGTGAACAGAGCTATCACCTCAAGAAAGTCCTCTGGAAGAGCCATCTAAACACCTTGGGCCCCTGGGCCTGTGACAGGTGGCTGCTTTCATGCCTGCAGCAAATGATTTGTGAGCAGACGTGTATAATCAAACCACTTGTGACAGGCACTGGTTTACTTACATGGTTGGAGTTTGTTGGCCGTCTGGTCCAGCTGGGTGGGCTCTCCTCATTGGGGTCGGTCTCCCAGGTTGAATCATAGTCGCAGTAGAATTCATCCGTGGTGTCAACTCGATACTCTGTGCTGTCTAACTCTTCCTCTTCTTCTGGCCCTGGCAGCTTCCTCCCGGACTCCCAGCCTTCGTCAGCCTCATGTTGACCCTCACTGACATCCCCGCCTTTATCTGAGGACCTCTTTAGTTCGGCACTAATATCCCTCTCTGGATCGTCAAGTGAATTCTCGGGTGGACGTGTGTTGTCGTCGCTTGTTTCGGGCTTCTTTTCGTCTTTCTTTGAAAAAGTTAAAAGTCTATACACTGGAAAAAACAAGCGCAGTAAAGAATTCCAGCGGTTCACTATCCACTCCCAAACACAGCGAACCCCATCGTATCCAAACCAAGGCATTATTACTTCACAGCAGCGACACAGCACCGACATAACCCTCATGTGTAAGGATCGTCAGTCAGTCTGTTTCGCTTTCACTTACTCACTTCACAGAAAACCGAAACTAAACTTTGCGGTGACAAACAACACGCCTCATGTTACCAACTACTATTTATTCACTGCTGCAGATCAAAAGTAGACTAGACTTTAGTTTGGGCAAAACTTGGTTGACGTGTAAAGGGTAATTTTCTTTTAAAAGTAACGTATGTGAGAAATCCAAATACTTTCACTTAGGCTTGTGTTATTTCACTGTTAGGATATTGCAATGGGACTTAGCTGTTTATCTAATTAATAAACCTATATTTATATATTTTCTATACTTATTCATCTTATTAATTATCATGGTTTAAGTGTATGGGAAATATCCCTTAAATTAAACCTAAACATTGCATTTGTTTTTTAGTGTCAGTGAAGGGGCTCAACATTTCCAAGACTTGGACTGAAACCCTGTTTTTGCATTTCAAATAATAATTTATGGCCCTCATAAAGGTACAAAGTTTACCTGTAATTGCATAAACAGTCAGGCATCCCCTTTGGACACATAACACATAAATTTAGTCACAGCCTCACCCCAATAGTGAGGTACACTCAGTAAATATTCTTCCCTCCCAGGGCAGAACCAAACCTGGCTTGATTATATATGAAGTCATAGAAGTTTTCCTACTTCCCTTTGTGCTTGATTCACATTAAATTAATCATTTTAGCATGATTAATAGTATAACAATATTACATTTTTTAGGTGTCTCACTTTATGTTTTCTGCATTTGGTAAATTAGAGTAAATTCAAGTTAAATTAGAAGAGTACATTCTCTAGTCACTGTCATCCTCACTCCAGGTGTCTTAATCAGGAGCCCTTTCTGATGTACATGACTTACAGACCATGTCCATACCCTTTTGGCTAATAAGGCTCAAAGGACTGTTCAGATTATCTGCAAAGTTCAAGTCTGTTTCCCTCTGCGACACTGTAGCCTTGTCACTAAAGACGTGTTTGTCTGCAAATGTGTGTGAAGATTCTACTTCACACACATTCACACACACACAAAAAAAAGAGGTAGCATTTTTATATTTATGACAAAAATGCTCCGGATCTTTGTACTATATGATCATCATATCCACTGTCCTTATTCCGACTGCGGCTGTTATCGATGCAAAGATAGCATCGTGTTTGCAGTATATTTCCATGGCTCGTTTTCTACTGGACTGGCACTTGGACAGATGAGTGTCTGGACCTGTGTCGGTGGATATCCTGCTCTTAATGCCTTCCTGTGAGAGATAACGGGTTGTATGAATTGTCCTGCTGAACAGAGAGATATGGGATGAGTACATCAGATAACGGAGTGCCATTATTTCATGAATGGAGATGTTAAACCAGCACAGGTGCCCTTATTATAAACTCAGTTGCCTTTTGGGTTTATGGCATGCTACAATGAACTATATATTTATGACTATATAACATTGCTTTGGTAATATTTGTGTGATGTGAAGCTCACAAAAGGAATTGATCTGTACTTGTTTAAGCACTGTGTGAATTCATTTAGTGCTCTATGATGACGCTGTTATCTCTCATACTCATTTCAACAGGACTGTTCTTTCTGCCATTAGAGGAAATAAAGACTTGCCAGAATGTTACATTGCTAACCTCTGCTTGGCAGTCGATTCATTCGTGCTTACTAGAGCAGGCTAAGGTCCTGTATTGGCTGTAGAAGATGAAAACACAGTATAGAGATAGCCATATGTTCTGTGGGGAATGGAGGCAGTAACTGTGGATTTTAATGACAGATCTTGGGCTCTTTATGGCCCGCTTCAGTGCATGAATAGTTTCCACAAATTGGATTGCCCTCCTAAAATAGATGGGAACTTTGTGAAACTGAAATAAGTTGCAGCATGAAGCTAAGGCAGTTGGCCTGTTTTCTGATCGCACTGCCGTGAACCCAATTAGCATGGGCGAAAATCCAGCACATGCCACAGGAAATCTCAGTGAAGGCCCCTCAAACGAGGGCCCTGCACAGTTGTACTAATACATACACGCAAACCACCCCTACAGTCTGCCTCACTCGGCCAGTATGCTGAACTTAGTTAATGACGACAGCTAGGGTGGTAGTTGGCTCAGCGGCTAAGTATGCTTGATAAAGGTCAGTGCTGCCACCAGCTAATGCCTCACTGTTCAGAGTAATACTTTAGCTGAGCATAGTGTGATTACTCCACATAGGAGTACTTCATAGTGCAAAATAATAAAGGGACTAGAGTTCAGAAAGGGTAGCTGGTGATGCTGTGTTTCTTTGATCTGAGAAAGGCTGCAACGTAAGTGAGTTACAGAATAGGATGATGTTTCAAAAACTGAAGGTCAAATGTGCAAGTTGCAAGTTTACAAGAAACAAAAGAGGATCTCCTTAATGCAATACCATATAAGACCCCAAGCATTACATTGATTGCTCCTTAACACCCAATTTATTTTTCTGTTTCTTTATACACCACTTTACATTTAGTTGTTACTTATTATTAATCTCTGGCTCTCTTCCACAGAGAGGACAAAAGACATACGTCTTTCTCTGCCCTCTCCCGCAACCAGTCGTTGCAGATGACCACTGCCACTCCCTGAGCCTGGGTCTATCAGATGTTTCCTTCCTGTCAAAATGGACTTTTCCCTTCCAACTGTCACCAAGTGCTTGCACATAGGGGGTCATCTGATTGTTGGGGTTTACTCTGTATTATTGTAGGGTCTTTAGCTTAACATATAAAGGACCTCGAGGTGGCTAATGTTTAATTTTAGGTCTTCTTTGATACAGTGTGATAATCATTTTCATAAATCATTCAAATGCAGTTTGAGTAAAATGGAGGTTAAAGCAGGATGTGATTTAAGACATCATTGACATGGAGCTTCTGCAGGAACGTTCAGAATGACCCCTCCTTATGACCACCTGTTTAAGGAAAAAAAAGATGGCATGGCCAATATGCTCAAATTCGGTGGAAAAAAGGTATTAGCGGCTACAGTCATCTTTTATATACAGTGATGCACATGTATTACATTTAAAGTACTACATTTAATGATTTTTTTTCTTGTGCTTTCCCATAGAAAAGGTTTGATATAGTCCTGCTCTCGTTTAGACATATCTTGCGTGAGTTTCTAACTTCCAGTCTGTCTTGAAACTAAATTTAAAGCAAGAAATGAAATGTATACTCTGAAACAAACTAAATACCCTATGCCTAAATCTTGCAACATCACAGCGACTATAACTGTTTCAATAAACCGAATTAAGCACATGTGCACTAGTTAAAAGTCCTCATATTCTCTTAAAGTTCAGTAAACGAGGCTATGTGAGTATGTTTGACTAGGCGACCTGTGCAGACACGTTTGAGGCCGCTTTACCTGACCACACGCTAAAACTTTAGGCCACATTTTCAAGCCATTTAAACCTATGCTGTACTCCTAACAGGCCCAAAGGCTCTATACTCTGTGAAGACCAGTGTAACCCTTGTGCAGGATGGCTCTGATCCTGCGCATCTGTCCCTCTGAGCAGCAGCAGGAGCTCCCCACCTCCTCCGGGCACTCTGGATTTGAGGATGAGGACGCAGAACATCAGGACCCCCTCTCTCATTCTCTCAATTATTTTCTACCTGCTTATAGGAGTCTTTGACCTGCTAGAGTCAGAAAGTGAGAGTTCAAGAAAAAAAGGCACTGGAGCAGAAGCTGAGCGAGCTGGAGAACAGTACCGCTTCATCGAGGACGATTTCAACGAGATTCAGAGAGTGGTCCTTCAGGCAGAGCTGCATCATGCTGGGAAGCAGCAAGTTTGTTGGCTCTTTTTATTTTGCCATCACCGTTATCACTACAATTGGCAAGTATATAATGTTGTGGTCTGACTTGTGTGATTTTTGCAGTAACACAGCAACAGTTTTCTTTCTTTTTTTTGGACCCTGAACAGCAACTCATTGAAAATAGACCTAGGCCCACCTAAATGTAAATTCCACTTTTTGATTGTGAATTATTACTCCTTGTAATGCTGGGAAGTAGCTAAAGTTTTATTTTAATTAGCCTATTTAAAGAAAACAAAGCTGTCAGGAAACTCTTACTGTTGCTGTTCTAGGTCCAGATTCATGGATTAAGATGGATGTAGTTTGGCCTTTTCAGCAAAATTTTGGTAAAGTGATTATGTAGGCAGCCGCAGATGTAGTAAACAAGTGTGCAAAGTTTTTACGTTTTTAATTACTATTATTTTTTTTTATGGTTACAAAAACCTTCTTAAAATGCTTAAATCACTTTTATGTGACAAAAAGTACAGATCAGAAGACATAGCCTTAATCTCGTATAGCCACCTTGGAGCCTATCCCAGCTGGCAATAGGCAAGAGGTGAGTACACACTGGATAGATTACCAGTCCAAGGTTGGCCTGAGCAGACCTAAAGCAATGAAACAAAGACACTTGCAATTACAGCTTCTCATGTGCAGTCTCATTAGTCTGACATAAGCTCCAGCCTTCCTGCCCAACCTCAGCCTGAGGAATAAAGGTCTGAGTGAAACCACCCTTGTAAGAGTGCACGCCCTGTAATGTTAAGAAGCTGAAGTGTCACTATGTTTTCTTACAGCTTGGTAGCTTCATTTATTATGTAGAAACAGTTGTCTTTGGTTAATCATCTATGTCCAACTTACCATTTCCCACAAAGCTGAACTGAACAAGCTGAACTAATTGCAGAAATATAAACAGGTTAAAAAGCTGTTCAGGCTTAAAGTTAGAGAACAATGACCTGCTTTTATATCCAGTAAACACTTTTTGTGTTAAGCAGTGGTATGCAGTATTTCAGTATCGAGCCAATACCATGTAAATACAGGGCCAGTATTGCTGATACCAATACTGATACCGAAACTTTTAACCGATATAGATGGCTTATGTCGGAGAGGGCAGTGTATCATGATTTATGAGATGAATCAATCTTCACTTTGCAAAGTCTGAACACATTTTAATGACTTTCCAGCTTTTTGTGTGTTTTGAAACTGGATTGTTTTGGAGACCTGGAATGTAAATGTACCTGTCACTAAAGGACTTTCAGTCAGCTTCTGTTGTTTCAATGTGCTAGAGGCTATAAATAAAAATTACGTGACAGTCAACGTAAAAAAGTTCAGATATTTTTCATAGCCCATGTTTGACGTGTATTTTTTCATTTCCAAAAAACATATTTATTGAACACAATTCATTGGCCTACATACTGAACTTAGAGTACAGAAACAAAGTATCAATCCTATGGCGCTAGTATTGATCTGATACCAATACCAGCATTGGCATCGATATTTGGATCAGTCTGCCCGCCTGTAGTGTTAAGCATTCACAAATGAACAGTGTTCACTTATCACTGTGTGTTCAGTATGCTCTGTCACCAACCTTCTCTTTAGCTGCACCTCCCAAGTTTCTCAGTTTGCTATTAAGTGCTGGGGAAGTGGAACACAGTGGTATTAACAGAGCTTTTACACTGGAACACAGCTATCAGCTGCTTCTGGAAATGAGGTTAATGAGACCAGCGTGATTGGACCAAACCAGTTAAGCTGCAGTTATAGAGACAGATAGCTAAAAGTTTCCTGGCACAGCATCAGCAAGCAGCTTTAGTGAGACTTATGTATGGTTTAATCATGTTTGCTCACAGTAGTTTAAAGACTTGACTTTAACCTGCACTGAGTTGTGTGCGAGTATCCCTGCCTTGCAGTGTTTAAAGTAGCAATACACTAGTTTGATGTCTATGGAGCTTTGTGACTATAAAACAGTAGTACTCAACCTTTGACCTGTATTATTCTATGACTTTGCAGGTTATGGCCATGCTGTTCTGTGCACCAATGCTGGAAAGGTTTTCTGTATGTTTTACGCACTCTTGGGCATCCCTCTGACACTGGTCATGTTCCAGAGCCTGAGCGAGAGGATCAACACTTTTGTAAGATACCTCCTGAGCAGAGTCAAGCAGGGCCTGGGCTTACAGAAGGCAGAGGTGTCTATGGGAAACATGGTCCTGGTGGGTTTACTGTCTTGCGTGAGCACCTTGTTTGGAGGAGCTACAGCCTTTTCCCATTTTGAGGGCTGGAGCTTTTTTAATGCCTCTTACTACTGCTTCATTATGCTTGCTACCATTGGGTTTGGAGATTTTGTAGCCTTGCAGACAAAAGATGCCCTCCAGAAGCAACCTCCCTATGTGGTATTTAGCTTCATGTACATTCTAGTTGGGCTGACGGTCATCGGAGCATTTCTTAACCTGGTGGTGTTGAGGTTTCTCACTGTAAGCTCAGGTGAGCTTGATGGGAGCTCCACAGCAGGGGAAGAAGAGCAGGGAGCATACAACAAGCAGGAGGATAGGGAGACCATAGACACTGGAGAAGAAACTGCTGAGGACCAATATAAGGATGATGAAGATGAACTCAGCAGGCTTACCCTTCCCATGGAGGGATGCAGCAGCTGTGTCAGCCTCCTCTCTTCTCCTGCAGAGGAGCACAGACCTATTATACCCAAGCATGCAAATCTGCCTGAACCCAGCAGACTCCAGGCTTTGTTCTTTTGCAGGTGCTGTGGCATGGACGTTTACAACAACGTCTCTCAGTCTCACTGTGACCAGACAAGCGGCCATAGCAACCCTGTCTTTTACAATACGATCTCCTACAGAGTGGACCAGGCCCCTTGCAGCTTCTACACTGTGTCATCACAGGCCTCGCCCAGCAGCGTGGCACTCTGTCTGGGCAAGAACAATTCTCACAGCAGGCGGAAATCATTCTGACTGAGAACTTTGAAGGCTTGAGGTTGAAGTGGCCATTGTTTTGGATCTTTGTACACACAGAGCCCATAAAAGCATCTGATTTTCTGTTTGGTGGAACAAACTGCCTCATGCTTTCCTTGTAATGAAGCTTGTCTGATAAAATGTAGCATATTAAAACTAAATTTGCAGTTTATATTGTATTTTTCTACACTGAAGATTACTAATGATCTAAAATTTGAAGTATATCAATAAAGTATAATTGCAGCTTTATGGTTTTACTATGGTTCACTATATCACCTGCAAAAAACAAACCGACAAATTAAAAAACAAACAAACAAAAAAACACCCACACAACTTGAGTTTGAATACTTTGTCTTCTCGCTGCAGCACTGTCACATGTGACCTTTTACGTGACCATTATTTCCAGTCAGTAAACATTGCTGTTTCCTGTCAGTAGTGTTCACTCCATTGCTCTGGCTGGTTCCCCAGGCAAAACTGTTTATCTTTATTGCTCAGTTTTGGGGGACCTGGAGACAGACACATGGTAAAAGATGACTGAATGAAGCCAGTAGCCAGGTAAAAACCAATCATATCATCTCTGTCAAAGAACAGAAAATGAGCCGTGGCACAGAGGTGGCCTCCAAGTACAAGCTATTGTCTCAGATGTGTGGCTGAATGACACATTGCAGTCAATTCAGAATAGATTTTTAATACAAACCACTGATACCTTCAATCTCATTTTACTTATCTGGCAAAAAAGGTTTAATGGAAAAAGTTAAGGTGTTTATTAAGATTGTTAACTCCCCTTATTATTTACAGTGATTATGGAGTCAGTTTTATTCACACTGTGATAATCAATCTGAGAAAAAAGAAACATGCTTTCAGTGGATCTGAATGAGCTTTCCACCCTGAGAAAAACCCTGTGATGTCAGGCTGTGATGGAGGTGGACAAAGGCGGGCATGTACCTCAAAGAAGGGGTTAAGCAACACAGTGCTGTTGGTTGGATTATAGGTAGTGGTAGAATAAATAGGTACATTTAATCAAATACTGTGCAAATAAAGATTATATATTTTTACTAGAATCATTTCCATTTATGTGAATGTGGAAGGGGGTAGTTACAAACAAGCCCAACACCACTACCAGGGGAATTGTACCCTGCAATAAACCTTAATTGTATTACACATTAGTTGTAAAGGAACAGAGACTTCTTACTGGAAAGTCAGAGGTGTCGCAGATTAATTTCAGAAGTTTATGTAACAAAAAGAAGAACTGTTAACCAACATAAAGCCCATAGAATTACATAAATGACTTTATTATAATAACATCTCTATTACCACAGTATTACCACTAAATTAACAAATCAATGCAACTAACTTTGGCCACTTGGAGAGGCAATCTATACTAAAGAGTCCAAGAGCACTGCCAACTACTCACTAAGTGTGTCTCAACCAAAAGCAAAAATTAAACAAAAACTTATTAATAACTCTAAAGAATTTTTTATTAAAATAAAAAACCCCGCATGTGGTTAATACACTAGATTATACAATCAAGCTGAAATACAATGAAAAGGCATAAATAAAACAGCAGGAGGGGAAATTTATAAAGAGAGAAAAGTGTTTATCATCCACTGTGCATACTACTGATTCAGACTTCATGCTGTGATCCAACTCACCACTGTCAGGCACTGGGCAGCCAGACACATTCACCAAGGGAAATAAAAATTCAGACCACAACTGAAAGACAGTCGCTAAATGTGTTCGAACAGCTGGTAGAAACACATTAAATCCATTTTACACAATCCCGTAACCACCATCTGCAAAACAGAAGCTCTGATTGGAGAGCTGGGCATTTCTTGAACATGACAGTGTGTTCATTGTACTAAAATGGCCTCAACAGTCACGAGATCTCAATCCAGTAGAGCACATTTGGATCTGCAAAATCTCTGAGGAGTGTTTCCAATACCTTGTTGAAACCATGGTAAGGTGTACCTAATTTAGTGGCTGGTGAGTGTGTGGGATCCATAGCAATGATGGCAAACATCTGTCCGGTAAATACGCCTGAAAAAAGACACTGAAGCCCACATGCTGCCTTGTAGCTGTTTTATGAATCAATATGGTGTCATTTTAATTTACACAAATACTTCTGCTCCTTTTAATTCACTAATCTGTAACTGGCCTGTGCGCTGACCTCCATGTGGACCACTCAAGTCTGGCACTGCATAATTTCAGGAAATTGAAATAGACTGGCATTTGTATCACACTTTTGTAGTCTTACTGACCACTCATATTGATTCAGACTAAAAGGCACATTTTAAGCATGTAATTTAGAATGAATAAATCATTCTAAAGTGCACGTGTTTGGCCTGTGGCAGCCACTAAGGCACAGAGAAAACATGCAAACTCCTTACAGACTTTTAGGCTGCCTGACAAGAGCCCATTCACAAGGCCCCACCGGCAGTAACTTGCATTTAATCCACACACGGCATATTTCTTCTCCTTGTTGCCATTACCTACACTAGGGAGCAGCATTGGTCTACGTATAACACAGGCTGAGTCCTCACAGCTCTGCAACACTGATGGTTCTGTTTGCTCAAATGTTTACATATAAATATTTTATTTTCTAATTTGTGAACCCAACAATGACGCGGATGCAAATACTTGCTGTTAAACACATCTTGTCTGTGTTACACCTTCCAGCGAGTAAAACAGCTCAGAAATAAAACGCGGGAATAGATGCTTGGGCTCTTGATAAGTGAGCACAGGCTTTTTGGTCAAGCGGGCAGACATGTATCAGCAGCCAGCTATATCAACTCTGATTTAGAAAGATATTTGTGAACCAGCAGAAAGGAGAGGTCTGCACAATGGGCTTTGTGGCAGAAAGATCACCATGTTGTGAGTGATGAAAGCTGGTACCTAATTTGCATAATTACTCCATTAATGTCGCAAATGGTGTTTCACTTTATTCCTGTTACGATGCCTCAGATGCATCCTCACATCTATGGCTGTCCCTGCTTCAACAATTGGAACCTAAAAGTGCTCAAAAGTGTCCACGCAGACGAGAGGAAAAAAAAAAGAGGCAAATGATGGCGCACAATGACTCAGACACGCAGAATAAGAAGCTTCCTTCAAAAACAGCAGCGTTTGTATGAAGATTTCTGGCTTTTATGTTACCTTGTGCATGACTGCATAACAACATGATAGAGTTGTGGGTAGAGTTTGATTTTTTTCCTAGTCTCCTTTTGTGGCTCAGTTGAGCTGTTTGTATATGGCAGTGCTAAGAAATATGATGCTGTTTTTTATGTACCCATGATGGGTTTTACAGATAATGAGCTGAAGGTGGTGGTAGTGATCCTTTTAAAAGACCCCCCCCCCCCCCCTTTTTTTTTTTTTCTAGACTAA
>VVHJ01025907.1:0-11935 GCA_015107715.1 Tylochromis polylepis
TGTGAGCTGTTGTAGGCCATTAAGCAGTAAATAATTCCAGGCAGCTCTGACTCTTGGAGCTTATGTGGGAAGACTGCAAATGACCATGAGAGAAAGAGGAGTGAATGAATGAATGAATGAATGAATGAAAAGACAACAAAGGAGTTTCTCATTCAAATTTGTATGAGAAACTCTTTTTTTTCATTCATTCACTCCTCCCTCTCTCATGGTCATTTGCGGTCTTCCCACATAAGCTCCAAGAGTCTCGTCAGAGCTACCTGGAATTATTTGCTGCTTAATGGCCTTAATGAATGAAAAGAGAACTAAAGAACAAATGAGTTTCTCATACAAATTTGTATGAAAAACTCATTTGTTCTCTTTTCATTCATTCACTCCTCTTTCTCTCATGGTCATTTGCAGTCTTCCCACATGAGCTCCAAGAGTCAGAGCTGCCTGGAATTATTTACTGCTTAATGGCCTACAACAGCTCACACAAGCCCAGAGGTGCTTTCCTTTATTTATCGATTTTCATTCCTTTTGTCTTACTGTGTGCTGTTCCCGAGAGTGGTTGCATGTGCTGTGAGCAGGACAAGTCCACAACAAATAGATAAAAAGCCCAAGGACGTCCTGTACATTCGAGCTGCTGGCGAAATGGCCCGTGGATTGAAAGATTGATTGATTTGATGTTTGAAGGCTAATCGGCTGTTAGGTTGCTTGGTGATTCATCTGCTGCCTGTGCCTCTGCCTGTTTACATAATTTACAGTATGCATGTCCCACACTATGCATGCATGTGTGCATACACTGTGACAAACTGCTGTAAGAAATACTCACTGTGCCATAGTGTGAGATACATATTTTCTACATATATATTCTGTTAAATATTTCCTGGTTCCCATAAAATATTGCAAACTACTGTGAAAAGAATTGCGTTCAGGAGTAGATGCTAGATGTAATGGCAGAGAAGCAAGCTTGTTGGTCTTATATTGTTTGTCATCCTATTTATGTTGCACTGAACTGTTGCCTTCCTAAAATCATCTCACAGAACAGAATCTCACTACAGTTTTATAGTTTATAGCTGGATTGTGCAGTTGTCTGCCACAGAGGTTGTTGTCCAGAGACCCTCACTCTATGTCTATGTGCTTTACAAATTAGTTCAAGTCTATTTTCAGTTGATCTGTATATCAGTGAGACATAGATTTTTGTCTGTTTCTCTCTCTTTGCATCTTAAACCTTGACTTCTTGGCCAAGTCACTGTATCACAGGTCAACATTTTTAGACAGTTCTCAAAGAGGGACAAAAAGGCCAATTGTACCTATGAACAAGTAAGAATTGCAAATAATGCTGGTATATTATCAAATCTATACATTCTATAGCTAATATATCTATTGATCTATCGTGAGAGAAGCTGCAGAAAATTCACCTTGTACACCTCAGACTTTCAGTGTAACTCCAGGTCAGAAATATGATAATATTCTGCAGTATTAGATTAGATGTATTAGTGGTGGATGGTGGTCTGGAAGGAATCATCTGCTTCTGAATGTGAATGAGACCAGAGACATGGTGATTGTCTTCAGAAGGAAAACGACTGCTATCCTGGGAAAGGATGTTGATATGGTGAGGTAGTATGGCATCCATGTTGAACTGGAAGACCAACACAGTAAGTGAAGTGTATGCAAAAAAGTAAGCTGAGATCCATCAATATCTACAACAAAATGATCGAGATTTTCAATCATTCAGAGTTGTGGCAAGTGCACTGTACTTTGCTGTGGTCTGCTGGGGGGTAGGGGGGAAGATATTATTATTATTATTATTACTAGTATTAATATTTCAACTGCTGTAACAAAAGAATTTCCCCAAAATGGGATAAATAAAGTATTTGGGGTATATACAAGTCCAATGGTGAACACAATTCAACTGCTGAATTTCAAAGTCATCTAAATTTAAATCTTCTTCTTCTGTTTTTAAATTTAGAATTAAAAACAAAAGAAGAAGAAATAGAACAAAACACACTCTAAAGCGCCAGTGGTATTATTAATTGAAGAAATATTTACAGACCGCTGCAGTGCCTCATATCTTTGGCTGAGTAGGAGCGTGTGTGTGTGTGTGTGTTAAAGGGGGTGGATGGGGCTTTCACCAAAATGACCGATTATGTAACACCAGGAAATAAATAAGTAAAGATACAGAGATCACAGTCCCCAAAAAAGGGGCATTAGATGAATGGCAGAGGTGGAGGTTGATGACACCACTGTTGCAGATACACGCCCCCCCCCCACCACCTTTGTGAGCACGATGAGGACGATGGTAATATCGCCAACCCAACAATCCTCCTATTGCATTTTTTTGATCAATGAGAGAGAGAGGGAGGGAGGGAGAGAGAGAGAGGGAGAAGGGGGTTTGGGTATTTTCAGCCTCACTCTGGCAGCTGTGCAGCTACCCCACGTACATGCTCATATCCGGAGAGAGAGACACACAGAGTAAGAGAGAGACACACAGAGAGAGAGAGAGAAGACTGACTTCCTTTTTTGCTCTGCAGACGCGCGCCTGACCTATCTGCCCGGATTTCCCTGCAACTTTTTAAAAAATTTTTTGCGATTTTTATACTGTTTTCGTCGTCGCATTCGTCCTTCCTTTGGAATGAACTGTTTTCCTGCCTGCATCGTTTCCATGCCAGCATGGGAACTGCTGTGTCCAAGAGGAAGAATTTAAGAAACGATGCGATTTCTTCTGTGGCAGCAAAAGTTAGGTGAGTGACACTCGGAGCTCTCGGCGTATACCTCAGTGTTATAGTACCCTTAGGAAGTCTTGGCAGGTGTTTTAGCCTTCAGGTGCCAGCGAGACGAAGTTCCCAGGTGTGACAGTTTCGCGTTTTGATGGATTACCACTGCGCTATCCTAGATACAGCCAGTCTGCCTTGTAATGCGCAAAGAGGCTCTTTGCGCTTTTGGTGGTTGCTGATTGTCCCGCGTCTAGCTCAGAACGTGCACTGGGGCAAATATCGATTCAAGATCTCCCAAAACTGAACCTGTAATCAGAAACGGATTACGTGATTAGGATGGCTTCATGCAGTTTCCCCTTATGTGTTTTATTTAATGTAAACCTGCTGGAAGATGTTTGCTCCTGGCGCGTCGGAGTGTTTATGGATGTTGTGAATGAAGCATCATTGTATAACCAAAGTCATGCAGAGGCAAAATGGGACTGCCGTGACTCACAGTATCCCTGATACATGTTCTCAGTTTGCTACCTCTTATTATCCGCTATTTTTTTTTTTTAAATCCTGCTATTTGATTGTTATTTCAGTTTAACCAAAAACTGCCTTTCTGTCTGGCCGCAGAGAATCGAGAAAACAGTACAGCGATGAGGCGGCAGCCTTCACTCCGGGGTGAGCAAATGAGCCAGCTGTCGATTAATCAGTCACGGCAATCGATTCTGTCGTTGGCACTGATCACCTATCACGACCAGTTACTGGGTCAGTCTCAGAGGGCAGCACGGGTAAACGGCCGTTAATTTATGCAGGCTGGAAAAACAATGGAACTCGGACTGTTTGGCACGAGTCCAGTCCGTTAACAGCTATTAGGGACTCAGTCTGAGAGCCGTGCGTGTTTTAAACAGCCAGAACCGCATCCAGCTGTTGCAGCACTACGCAGGGGGAAGTAAAAAGGCTGTATCAACGATGCTGCCTTCTTCCTTAAATCTGTGAGGCTGCAGTTCACTGGAAAGCACGTGTGCCTGTGTGTTTCATGTGTCCAGGCATCAAGCGTAGACAGGACGCTACAGTCCCACATGAGCTCAGAATACAAAGCAGCTCTCTGCTTCAGAGGGTGCCTCACAGCAGGCCCCAGTATTTGATTTTTAATTCAGTCCATGAATGACCTTGACTTGTTCAGACTCCAGCATCCACAGATGTGGGCTGATGTGTTGTTACGTCATTCTCTCAGGGTGTGTGTGTGTGTGTGTGTCTTCTTTACATTACACAATCATGCTTTTAGGGATGTGTGCTTTTAGCGCAGTGTATTTTTGTGTCTGTGTGCTGCCTTAAAATGAAGATGAGAATGTGATCCTCCTGCACGATTGGAAAATGGACCCAGAGGAAATCCTGAGCAGGTGTTCCACTGTGAGACCCTGTGTGAGGAAGAGAGAGCATGCCCACCGCAGGGCTGCCACTCTTTTTCTTTTCCCCCCTTTGCATCTACAAAGAGACTGCACAAACTGTTACACGTCTGACTCAACTGGTAACCACACACCACACATGCTCCCCTCCTTCTTCACTCACATAAGCACAAACACTCAGTTTAGAGCTTATTTATTTATTTTGACTAATAGAAGAATCCACCTTGCCTCCAGTATATGGGAAACAGAGTTGATTCACATCCAATATTTATCAGCCTTTCACCTGCACATAACCTTATGCACAAGGAAGTGAGAATTTAAAAGAATTTAATAAAAGCGGCCTATTTCCATCTCTCTACTTGCACATGCACACGGTTGCATGGATCCCATGTGTGTATCTCTTCATACAGAGTTTATTTTTTGTGTGTTTGCTTGGGTGTTTTTAAGGTTATGCTTTGTGCATTTTGTGCTGGTCTTGTGTCATGTGCCATGCCAGAATAAGGGAAAGTTAAGCAGCAAGATGCAGATTTGTATCCTTGAGTAGGATTTAATACTTTCTCCCACTAAAATCTGTTTATTGTTAATTTATAGCAACATGAAGGAAGGAGACTTTGCTTATACATTTTGAATGATAGCAAATCAGACACAGTAACCTGGAGTTGTAATCAACCATATGGCATGCCTTTATGTTCCTACATGCTGGAAATGATGCTAGTAGTGAGGCTAGGTGCACTAACTGTTCTTAATTTCCTGCAGATCTATCCTTACCTTAAATCAAGTGATGCTTATTCTATAAGGTTTTCAGAACCTTAGAGGCAAATGACAATACATCTAAACTAAAGTCTGAGTCATTATCCTTCACCAACATAGAGTGGAAAAAGCAACTTTAAATATGCTTATTTTTTTTCTCTCTCCAGCGCTTATACACTCCCCCACACATCTTTCTAAATTATAAATACCCCCCACTTTTTCATTTACTATTTCCAAACCATCACAGATGCCAGCCAGTCTATTTTGACTTCATTAAAACATTAAATTCATTAAATGAAACCTGCAGGGGCCTTTTAAGAGCCAGGTATAAATGTCAAGCTTACTTAAGCAAACATCTAGGAAACCCACACACTTTTTGTAATATACATAATTATTTATCATTTTTCATCCTTCCTTGCATACAGCATCAGTCTGATGGAAGAATATGAAATGCCATAGACAAGCAGCCAAAGTTCTGGACTTTAACTTCATTAATAAAAAGTGGTTGACAGTAAGACAATTCCCTACTGTCCCTTTTATTAAAACCAGGAAAACGATCTTTCTCTAACTTAATTATTTCTACTTGGCAAAACCTTTCACTCTGCTGGTGTATACATTGTTCCCTTTAACTAGGAATTCCTTTCAAAGGACTGGCCAAATGAAAAGGCACCAGAGTGATAACAGATGTTGCAAGGAAGGGTCCAGCAGTTATTAGAGACCTGTAACAATTCTGGAATCAACACTGAAACCACAATAGAAACATCTGCAATATCCAAAATAAAAAAAATAAAATAAATGAATCTACTGGCTGTGATACTTAAGTGGAGCTGATAATGTGTAGCTATGGTGAAAGCTGTAATGCTTAAAGATCATATGTCATTTTTATGTTATTCATTCCTGACATTTGAACTAATTCGTGATTTTTGGAGAATCACATCAAATTAAAAGCCTACAAATGTCAAACTCATAGCACCAGAAATCAGTTACAATTATCCTTAACAAACAGTAGATGTTTGCGGTGTGTCTCTTGGCAGACAGTCCAACAACTGTTAAGATATTTTAGTCTGTACCAAAGTGGTGGACAGACTGGCATTTGTGTCCTTACAGCCATGCCACTAGCATGGCTAAAAAAAAGAGAAAAATTTGGTGCGTTTTTATTCTGCTGATAGGTGTGCCTGATTGGAAAGCATGCGCAAAGATATTTTCCTCAAGTGATCTCTTTTGTCTTGAGCTATGAGGAGGCGTTAGAGGACTGAATGCTACTAAAGAGACACTGGCTTCTTGTACCCGATGCTCGACAGTGCCTGTGTCATCTTGTGCATGCTTATGGATTTCTGTTATGAAACAGGTCACACTCTCCTCTCCAGCAGCTTCGGTGAGGTAGCTAGTGACGGAGAGTGAGGAGAGAAAGAGAGAGGGGGACAGATTACCTCCTATGTACACATCAGAATTCTGCGACGCTGAGTGAGGAAGCAAATGCTTTGATCTGTCGATCAGCCTAAGAGGAAGGCTGTGCTGTGGTTCGGCTGAAGGGCAGTGGACAACAGCTTTCACAGAGCTCTGAGAGTGTGGAAAATGGACTGAAAGATGAAAGACCTTTTTTTCTTTTCCTAGACTGATGCAAATGAAACATTGTGTCTTAGTTTGTGGAGGACAGTCAGGTGGCCTGCAGTCTCTCTGTTATTGGGGGCCAGCAATGTTACATAACCGTTATAAATTTTTTTTTAAAATGTTGATTTATTCAAATGCCATGAAAAGACCGTCTCGCCTTCTAAGTTTTATAAATCTGATCATGTTTTGGGCAAAATCATGCTTCGTGCTTTTGCTTATTTTTTTCTCATCTGCTATTAATTATGCACTGCATGTTTTACATTTATTCTTACTACTTAATTCATACTCATTTTGCAATTTGTTCATTAAATATGCTGAATGATTCACATTTTATTCATTACAGTCTGAATAATCATACACACTCCAGCAGTGCTGTGTGATTGTTGGTCTGTGTCTGCCATTCTGTATTTAATATTTCTTAATGAATTAGAAAACTTAATTATGAAGGCTACAGGTTACAGGGGAATAGCACCAGAACAAGTTTGTACTGTAAATGGACCTTGAGTGAAGACCTCACTCAGAGTACTGAGTGAGGTCTTTTATTTTGAAAAATTTACCTCATTCTCTATGCTCAGACTGTTCCAGATGCACCCAGAGTATTTCAGGGCTTATGCATGCAAGGCTGTGGTGAACTTTTCTTACAAAACATTTACATTTTTATTTTGGTTCACAGCTATTCTTGATCAATCCTTGTTTGGTGTTGGATGTATTCATGTAAGTGGAAGTTGGAAGGGAGGTGCCATCAAATTAAACTATTTAAGATTTATAGATTACAGATAAATGAGTTACAAATGGAACCTGCATGAGCAAGGTTTCTTTAATGCTTGATATCTTTTATGAATCAGATGTAAGTACACTGTTGGAGGTAATCATATGGTTGATGTTCACGTGGAAATCTAGGGACGGTTTTATAAGAGGCTCCTGATTTTGTCTTTGACACTGAGCAGAAGTTGATTTCAACTGATTTGTGATTATTTATTTACTTTTTCCCCATTTCTATTCAAGTTCCCTCTTATTGTCATGGCTTAATGAGATACCGAAACAGAACAGAGCTACTGGTGATGTTTTTTAAACATTTTTTTTATTGTTGACCTTTGTTTTTCTACTGTCACAAGTCAAAGTATACAGTGGGAATAAACTCTTTGTACCCTCTCTATAAAAAAGATCAGCGTTAAATATGTGTTAGCTGCTGCAGAAAAACACTGCTGTGTGGGAATCGGTGTCATCATTCAACACTGTATGTGGTTGTGGTGCTTCAGCCTCTAATGTACTGACATTTTAATCAGCTCCTCAATGCGTGTTTCCCACATGTCCCATAATGCATTGCACCTTTAAGACTGCAGTTAACATTCCCTTCAGTCCTCAATATGTGCAACAAGTTTCTCAACAGGTTCTCATCACCCCAGCTGTGTGTGTGTGCTACCCTGCATGTGTGCTCTGTGAGTTTATAGGAAACGGAATTCAATTAGTGCATCTGAGAGGAGGATTTGATTAAGAGGCATTAAGAGTAAGGAATCTGTTTCCTTGGCAGCCGATTGCTTACGGTGGATGGAGAGACACCCAGAGGAGACATCAGCTCTGATGATATTCAGACCAGTGGGAACACTGCCAGGGGAGACCTTTCAGCCATGGCAGAGTATATGGTCACTGTGTTAAATGATATCAGAATCCACAGAGGGATGAGGCATATTAGATATGGGTCAATAATGGAATGAAATGCTGCATCATTGCTGTAAAGAACTGTAAACCAGTTCTTTAATCCTGTAGGTCCTTAGGGATCCATTTTATAGCCCTGGAGATAAAGGTCAGATTTATAGCTTAAATATGAGCAAGGTGATTCCCAATGAGCTACTAGCTGAAAACTTGGCATTTCTCAGCATGGTGTGCAGTGTGTCCTTAAAAAAACTGAGGAAACTGGAAAAATGTTGGCTAAAAGAAGAAGTGATAGGCCTACAAACACTATCCACTGTTCATCTGTATCTGACTCTCAGATACAGATGAATAGTATCTGAGAGTCATGTCCTCAAGAAATAGGAAACAATCCAGCAACACCTGACACTGGACCTGAGTGATGCATCTGTCGCTGTAGCTAATCCAGATATTGTTCATTGAAGGCTCATCAGAAATGGTCTAGATGCAAGAGTACCTCTCAAGAAGCTATTCTTAAGGAAGGGAGACAGGGGGCTGAGGTATGCCAGATTACACAAAAACTGGACAAAATCAGTGGCTTATAATGAATCCAAATTTGGGATTTCTGATTCAAATTATCATCAAAATGTACAGAGGACGTCAGGAGAGAGGTACAACAGTTAGTGTCTACAGCTATCTGTAAAACATGGTGGAGGCTCTGTAATACTTTGGAGCTAGCTTCCAGTCAGTGATACTGGGGATCTTGTCAAAATTAAGAAGTGATCCACCATGAAATACCTTCTAGAAAGCATCTGATTGGCAAAAGCTTCTTTTTTCTGCATGCCAGTGATCCCAAACACACTGCCAATCCAGTAGAAGCGTACCTGGATAGAAAGAAACACACTGGAACACTATAAGTCATGGCCTCCCCAGAGCCCAGAACTGAACATTACTGAAGCAGTGTAGCATCATTTTCACAGAGAATGGAGCAAGAGGCAGCCAACATCCAAAGAAGAGTTTTGAATGTCCTTCAAGAAGCCTGGAGAACTATTCTTCAAATTAGAAGAAAGGTTGCCTCAGAGAATTCATGCTGTGTTGAAGAATAAAGGTGGTCATATGAAAGATTGACTTTCAAGCTCATTAGCATTGTACAGACTCGGTTTTTGCCTTATATACTATATTTCCATGTATGTTTGCACATGTTTTAACAAATTTCTGTGCCTTTTCCCCATTTCCTAGTAAAATATTAAAAAAATAGGGGTGGCTCAAGAGTTTTGCACTGAACTCTAATGTAACACTGTTTTATCAAGTGTTACATTAGAGATTACGAAAATGCTCTTTGTTCCACATTTATTTAATTATATTACTGAAATACAGCCAGTTACTTGTAAGAGTGTGGATTGCTTGTTTGGCACACATCCAAGAATGAGTGGACATTTTAACTCTTGACAGGAGGAACCAAAGCAGGAAAACATTTGACTGACAGCCTTAGGCAGGCGTAAGTGCACCCTGAACAAAAAGAAGCAAGCCGAGGAAAAAAAAAAAAAGTCAAACAAGTGGACAACGTAGGTCTAATATAGGCAGTAATGCTCCTCCAGCTGCACCCATTAGTAAGTGATTACACATTGTTCTCTCTAGATCCATGAAAAGTGTTGAGGTGTATCTTCCTGTTGTTGAGAGTCCTTTTATGTGCCTGAAGTGCTTAGTGGAGTTTCTGACAAAATGTATTCAAAAAGTGAAGTGTGTATAAGTGGTGTCTGACTCATTCATCTGGTATAATAAGTACACTACACATGACCTGCTTAGTTCTAGACACAAAGTACAAAAGAAAATGCTCATATAAACTCTGACTTGCTCACTCAGAAGGAACAGAAAAGATGACCAGATAATAGGCAGCAGCTTAAGGTTTCATGTTGTACCCACAGAAGTTTACATAACAAGACTAAAGCTGCTCTTGGATTTGTGTCCTTTTTAATTCAGAAAATGGCCCAAAAAAGTCCTTACAACAGCCTCCCTAATTACGAGGCTTCTCTGTTAAAGGAGGGAAAAAATCTCAAGTCATTAAGGGTGCATATGAAAGAGATTTTGATGAATGGATCAGCAAAATGTCAGACCTTAACAAAGGAGATTACTGTTTGCCTCTCATTCCCTACCTAACGTTACTGGAACCATGACAACAAATGTCCCCTTTTCTCACCGAAGTAGTAATTTTAACCCAAACTAACATGTTTAAACAATCCAAGCTAAGCGTTTATTTTTAGTGCAGTTGCATTATGAAAAAGATTTATTGCTCTACTGAACAGAGGAATTGAATAATGAGATCAGAATACTGGTGGGGTGCAAACAAGGCGATTTAGTCATTTAAAGTTGAGGACAGCTGAAGACAGGAGTTGGTGTTGTGTTCAAGGATGCATCATCATCTTATTAAACATCTCATCATAATTTGACCTTTGAAAATGTGGTTTCTAACATAAAGAATAAGCTTTTTTTCTCATCTTTCAAACAACATCAACAACAAGTACTTAAAGAGCTGAAAATATTGAACAGACACAAAGGAATGGCCCGTTAGTCCAGGCAATACTGGATTTTCAGGTATCTATATTCAGTGTATGACAGCCAGTAATAGCTAATTGACTGGGAGCTCACACTTGCCCATGCAAACGGCAGCACATGCCAAAAATAACGTCACAACTTCTGACGGGCGCTGCTTTCTGGTGTTATTTCGGCTTGCAGTGTGCCCCTCGATTTCTCTAACTTGGTGTGAGGGGGCAGCCACACAGCCTGATTGGTGACATGATTGTATGAGTGGGTCAATCTTTGTAGCCGTTTCAGTGATACAGTAGTGCAAGAGCATAGAGGTTTGTAGGTGGTACTGAGAGAAATACTGCAACAGGCTGAAAATATAAGCGAGTCAGTAGAAAACTTTGAAGAAAATCTCTGCGATCACTTTGATTTCTGTTTCAACTTTTGCTATTCCCACCCCAGTAATGATTTCTTTCCGAGTTGCCAATCAGTGGTTACAGTATGGGCTCAAATTGTGGTCATAAATATTTTGTACTTATAAATCAGAATGCGTAGTTGTGAACTGAGTTTTGTAACCTTGTAAACCAAAATATCTGAATATTTTATGTTTGTGCATTCATAGATGAGAATTTGTGTGTGTGTGTGTGTGTGTGTGTGTGTGTGTGTGTGTGTGTGTGTGTGTGTGTGTTAAAAAAATTTGTTTGTAAAAAATATTTACACATGTTACAATTTTTTTTGCTAAGGTCTGGTTACAGATGCAAAGCAAAACAACTACGTGTAAAACTCCCTGGCTCCCTGGCAGTGTGTGAGTTTCAACTTGCAAGTACAAATTTTGACCCATACATGTTTTTATTAAATATTTGAACATAATACAACTGTGGCGGGGCGGGGTCTGCGGTGCCGTGCGGTGGAGACGGCTTCACCTGCACGGCATCTGCAATCACGCCTCGCCAGCCTTAAAAAGGGTCCTGATCTTCATGTTGTTGTTGGTGATGTGTGCGGCTGGCAGCGGGAGAGCTGCAGCCGCTGAGTGTGTAACAGCAACCGTGAAAGTGTACCGTGTTTATTCTGTGTAAGAATAAAGATAATGTGGACAAACATGGAGGTGTCGTGGGGTCTGCCATGGGTCCGTCACAGTGGTGCCGAAACCCAGGAACGCCTGGTCACGACGGGCATGGCGGACCCCGGACCGGGCCAGCAGGAGTGGACGCTGGCCGAGCTGGTGGCCGCGTTGGAGGGCCTGGAGGCTCAGCTCGGGTCCTGGCCGGCACCGCCGCCACCCCCACTGGCGTTCCCCGGCGGCGTGGTGGTGGAGGAGGTGCGGCTCGCTGCAGC
>VVHJ01025909.1:0-12307 GCA_015107715.1 Tylochromis polylepis
ATTGCCATATAAATCTGTATTGTCTGCTTCCCTGTGTGTGTGTGTGTGTGTGTGTGTGTGTGTGTGTGTGTGTGTGTGTGTGTGTGTGTGTGTGTGTGTGTGTGTGTGTGTGTGTGTGTCTTTTGCCCTCCATGTTTCATGCTTGACTGTCCCTTTTGCGCTGGGGTTTTTGTCAGTTTGAACTAAAGGACAATTCCAGTTTATAACAGCACTGGTCTTATTTAAGTCATCATTCATGTAGGTAAGATAACTGTGTAATCAACATAAGAATGCAGCATTGAAAGAGCACACCAAGCTTCGTACCAAAGTGTTGAACAGGGTGAGAAATGCAAACATTTACTGCAGGAGAGAACGACTGTAAACAAATCAGCAAGTAACATTTTTTAGGCTCAAGCACTTTTTACCATGAAATAATCTTCAAAATAGCAAAGTTAATGTTAATGTTTTTTATGAGGAAAAACAAGACAAAAAAGACAAAGGAGTCCCAGACTACAAGCAAATTCTGGCCCAGGACCTTGTTGCCGTGAGGCAACAGTATTTTAACCTCAAAATGAAGTGGTTTATTAACTTACAATCTCTCCAGTTATGAGTATATTGTAATTCTGGGCTAGAATTGTGTTTCCAAATGGCTAAAACACAGCAAGCTATGTATAATCAAGCCTAATGTGATATGTTTTTCCCTCATAAACCTGAAACTTAGAAAAAACTTATTTTTTTTCATACAAATTAGAGTTCTGAATCAGTTTCCTTTTTTTTCTCCTTCAAAATATTAAACCCCACCCCAGAATAATAAGTTACTAATGCGAGTTTATGTTCAGTTGTGGTTTTGATTTTTGTTTTTTTCTTTCTTCCTCCTTCATTCCACACTTCCTTGCTAATGGCTGAGGCACAGTCAACCATGCAACTGGTCAAATGATGCATGGCTAACGCAAGACTCTGTCCTCCTTTCTCTGAACAGTTCATCTTAAATGCTATACCTACTATCCAAATGGATCTGACAAGCGTGCACAGACACACACACACACACACACACACACACACACACACACACACACACACACACACAGACATCAACTCATCCATATAATGCTGACAGCCAGTATTGCTCTGCAGAGAGATATTACTTAGCTGTATTGCATTGCTTGCACTTGCAGTAGAGAAAATCATATTACTCACAAATGCCATTTAGGTGTGAGACTGTGTGGCTGCTCCACACATGCTGTGTGGAGAGTTTCTCTCTCAGTTCTGTGAGCAACTGCTTCAGTGCGCCACGCGCCCCTCAAAAAAGTCAACAGTGCTGTTCTGTGTTGGCACTGTAGTCGCAGTGTGGCTAACTCTTTTTCAAGGTTTAATTTTGTAAGGCCAACAATTTTTCAATGAGACCACTACAAATTAGCACAAAACCAGTATAGGTAAGTTTTATTTCATCTTTGTTGTTTGATTTATTTATTTATTTTTTTTTTGGTTTGTAATTTTGTCATGAGCTTGTCCGGGAAATCTGAGGTGGGTAGACGGAAACTGAATTCCCTTACATTCAAACACACACACACACACACACACTTCCCCTCGCCTTTGGAAGGAAGTGTCACACGTGATGCCACAATCTCCTCATAAACCGGGAAACCAGAAAAGAGGATTGGAGCATGGAGAGAGGACAGAGACACCCTATTTTTGCCACTCGCTCCCTCACTACATCCCCCACCCGCCCCAAGTGTTGGCAGGACAGCGGATGAGACAGTTTGCCATCTTCCCGAGAAGCGCCTCTGTCTCTCTCTCCCGCCGTCTTTTGGTGTTCTATCGCACTCTGTATCTCCTCAAGTTGTTGCGTTAACCTTCATCATCCATCTTTTCTGTGTTTTGCTAACCTTCCATTTGCAAGTCTAATGTCAGGCCTACCTGACTGCCTCCTGCATGGCTCCCGGCTGTATGCTTTCCAGGCACTATGACAATGTTTTCCTCAAGCCCCATTAGTGCCTCCTCACACCACTAACAGCCATGCAGCACACAGAAGGATGAGAGGGGGAGGAATGAAGAGGAGGATTACAGAGGAGAGCCGAGAAAGGAGGAAGGGGTAGGGGTTGGGGGACTGGGTGAGACTGGGGAAAGCAGCCCGGGCAGAGTGGTTGGCCAAGTAAGAAAAACGGTGTAGAGGGATTAAGGGAGATTGAATGGGGGCAAATGGGAAAATGATAATAAGAGAAGCATACAGCGATGCTGGCGGGGGAGGGAAGGGTGAGGAGTTTGGATTAGGAAGAAGGTTGAGGGGTGGGTGGGATGTGAGGGGGCTGGGAAATGCGGGCTCTTCCAATATGGCTGTTTAGCAAACATAATTTGCATAGAACTGATGCGGATGGAGTTCTGTGTCACAGTTATTTGCATACATTTGCATAAAATTAATCCCCTTCCCAATCTCTGCAGCGATTGTTTCTGATGCAGAAAATAAGTCAACAAAATGAACTGACGCAGCCAAACAAAGCAAACATATTGACTCACACGCATGCTGGAAGAGTGCATGGGAGGGCTACTGTGTATGTGAATATTGTGGCAGAGCATCTGTGTGAAGCCATCTGCAATGATTTGAGGTCATTTAGCAGTTCTTTAACAAAACAGAGATTCTCTTATGGTAAACTATTCACACTCCACCTCCCACTCAACAAATACTACATGTCTATTTCAGGGCCAGACAGCAAACCTTATTTATAGTGATTTCTTTCACTCCTTCATTTGCAACTAAAAGTTTTGGGGGGATCTGCTGTATAGTCCACTCATCCAATTATCACCTTGTGAGACTGGCAACATCCTGGTGTGATCGCTGGAGGGGGGGATTAGCTACAGTAGCTTCCTTATGTTGACTCACATACTGTATTTGTCACCTGCCCTCCTCTGCTCGTGCGTGCGAGGACGGCATGGAGCAGATTTTGTTTCACTCAAGGTGAAACAGAGAGCATGGGAGAGAAGCACAGCCAACACAACTAAAGATCTAATTTATTTTACTAGCTGTAATTTAAAATCAGACTAACAGAAAGAACAACCCTCTATCGACCAGGCTAACCACTCCTGACACAAAAGCTCACATTCATTTTTAAGTATGAAAAAGCGTAGACAGCAGTCTTGGTTATACACAGGAGATGAAGGGTGAATTATATTTAATATGAATTTAATATGAATTATAACACTCATCATCATTATCATCATCCCTTTATATATTAGTTGGAAAACAAGTCAAGTCATCTTGATTGCAGTTCAAATTTAACTTGGTTGATTCTTATTATCATTGATTGGCACTATCCTCACATTAGGTCCCATCAGATTTCCTGATTAGAGCAAAGTTCAAACTATGCACGGAAGTCCATGCTTGCCATATTAGTTCAACTTGTCATGTTGTAATTTTTTTAAATTATCTTCATCAAAATTGGTACAGATCAGCCTTTAAAAGTTTAAAAGAAGAAAAAAAATTATTTAAAATTTCCAAACTGCCTAACTGTTTCCATTGCCTCCAAACTTTGGAAAAAGTGTTTAAGTTACTCTGCAATCTTTTGCTACCCGCTGTCCAGTGAGAGTGGGCGGAAAGAACCATGTTGAAACTTTATATATTGCTAAAACTATCAAAAGTTTCAAAAATATATATGATATCCAGTAGAATCTTTTTACATAGAATACTTAGTACCACAGAGTATACAATGCTACAAAAACCCCCACAACAAATCATCATAAAATGGAACTCAAACCTGTGAGCTCCTTCAAGATGTACCTGTTGCATATTTCAATATCAAAACTAAGATCGCAGAAGCACACATTCAAGGACAAATACTTGTCCTTGCAATCAGTGCCACAAGGCTTGGTGTGAGGGGAAAGGGAAAATAACAACATAAAAGATTCCTTCACTAATCATTTTATCCTGCGATCAATCCAAACTACAGAGCATGAAATAATGCAGATCCTGCTCTCAGGCCAAGTGAGCATTGATCAAACACATTTGAATGGTTTTGCACCTGTGCTGGTTTGTGTGCATACACACACACACACACACACACACAGGCACAATCAGAATGACACAGTCTCTTTATGGTTGTGTTTCTGGGTGTGTGGCCATTGATCAAAGCAGTGCCCTGGTTTGCCGTTGAGGAGAGGAGCCAATTGATCAGAAATGGCTGTAATTGGAATCTAAATAAGACCTGCTGCATTGATCCCATGTCAGTTCTCAGCTTCTGGCTTCTGTATATGCTTTTATGCTGAAAGCCAGCCAGTCCACCTCCTCTAAGCCTCCTCCATTGGCACGTAAGCTTTCCGCATCAATAATTACTAAAGTTAAACTTTCACATTTAAACTGTAAGTAACTTAGACGATTGACTAACATTTTATAATACTATGCCTGCAATTTCTCTTCTTACTGCACCACCTACTCAACAAAATGCATTTATTAGCCAAAGTGGTGAGGAGTGACTGCAAATGTCAAATGTTTTTAAGACTCAAACAATAGAGCAAATCAAGGTAGTGGTGAAAAAAAAAAAAGTGTGCAGAGTCACTGCAGCCATTTCCATGCCAGTCTGTTGGCATAAAAATGGCTGCTTCAAAGCATACACACTTACACCTACACACAAGCACACATTCCCCTACAAACAACCTCCACCAGCAAGATAAGGGCTAAATTATGGGATCTGCGAGTTGCCTGGTGAGAGGAGCGTTATGAAGACAGAATGCAGCAAGTAGCAAATGGCCTTTACACTGTTTGTTTGTGTTAGTTATTGTGTGTGTGTCTATAAATGGTCATTCATGCATACCCACAGGCACAGAGAGAATAAGAAGCCACAGTTTTATCTCTCTGTCAGGTGTTCAAGATGTATTTGTCTGTCATCCACTGGAACAGATAGAGATGAGAGATTCATTTATATATATTTACACATAATGGAGACATACAAAACAAACATGTCATTTAGACTGTTTATGTATTCAAGCACATTATGTCGTTTAAAATTGCATTAGCATTGCAAACAAATCCACATGAACTTGCCTGGAAGCAAACACGATAGAGTGCTGTCACACAAAACAACCGTATGCAAACATGCTTATGCAATATCACAGTTGAGGTTGTGCTGTGGCACCAAATATTATAATGGCTGTGATTACCTTTGGCAACAGACTCACAGCTGCTCTGATACTCACCATAACAACACAATCCCAAATGGGATACTGACTTTTTATTACTCTTTTACAAACAACATTTTAATCAACATACCATCACAGGACAGCAGCTTTGTATCATGCATATACAAATATGTGTTTGCATTTACTGTGCTCCTGATGGTTCCTTTGGCGGCATGTGTGACCCCAGTGATTTAACATACTGATCAAACTGTGTTGCTTCATTGTTTCCTGCTCTCGGGAACCTTTTACAAAACTTTCAGACCTTAAAGCCAATCAGGTTATGTTTTGCAAATATATTTCACATAGTACTCTCTCAGTTAATAAGCAGGAGCTCAACTTGATTCAAGCATCTTCTTGAATCAAGTTATGCATCAGACAGCTTCTGTATGGCAGTGGTTCTGGAGGTGTAAATGGTAAAATGCATGTATCCCTGCCTGCATCAGTGGACACCCTGGGTAAAGACCCGTGATAGTTTTTGTACTACCAGAGAACTATTGTAAATCAGAAGGTGTATGTTCCCAGCTGTATGCAGGCTGGAGACACGCCTCATTTTGTTTGGCAGTTTTTTTGAGAGGCTACCAGGCAGCAGAGGTTTCTTCACCAGTTTTTAACAAGTGGGTTGTTGCAAATTTTTGCTTCTTCAGTTAATGTCACGGTGAAGTCTTTTGTTCCAACTTCACATTTTGAATGACTAAATCAGGTATTAGATTCTAATTCCACACTTTACTCCTGCATCCAGGGTACAACTCAGTACTTTACCCTGTTCAGTAAACTTTTTGGAAAGTCCATACTTTGTGTTGTTGTCCACTAATTGCACAAAGCCTGCAATTAATGGACAATACACTCTATCACCTGAGCCACAGTCTCCCTTTAGTTTGTCAAATTTTGTTTTGACCTTGGCCTCTCCTACACAAAACCACAGTCTGAACAATGACAGAATGTGTGAATAACATGAAAAAGGCGGCACAGGCAGACAGGGGGAGAGGGGCTTCCTGTTAGTGTCATTCAAGTGTTTTGTGGAAAATCTGGATTACTGTATTTTGTATTGGACACACAGATATCAGTCTGATTTACATTATGTGTGTGTGCATGTGTGTGTGTGTGTGTGTTGGGTGTGTATAGACTTTCTGCCTTTCCCTCACCCGCAGCAGGAGAGCTGCTTGAGCCTTAACGAGTTTGTTAATTACTGTGTTTAGAAAGTACATCTAATGAGTGTGTGTTTTACAGCAGAGGGACACATGCGTGCATTAACACAAATACATTTGCATACAAATACAAGTACCAGGAAGAAAAAAGGCAGATGGATAGCAGCATTTAGATGGTGCGCACGTTTCTTTGGTGATAAAAGCGTGTAAATCGGAAAGCAGAGTGTGCTGTATGCTGCACGTATATCCTGTATCTGACTGTGCTAAAAAATGTGGACCAGCAGGAATGATGCTGCTGGAGGCATTTCTCAGTGTGATGTGAGCTAGCATTCCTGTACGTGAAGAGAGAGATGAGCTGGAATTGAAGGCAGTTCTGAAAAGTCTGCCGTCTCTGCTATCCACTATCTGTTTACACACACTCCCATTCATTCTCCCTACTGCTGCTGTCAGATTCAAGGCTTGTTCTTCTGAAATGTATGTTGTTGTAAGGTACTGATCCATCCAGTCAGATATTCCAATTGATGTCTGGGCATTTTCAAACTACACAACTGGTTTGTAATGTGTCCCTGAGGGCCTTGCGGTCATAAAATAAATAAATAAACAAACAAACAAACAAAGAAAAAGCATCAGCACTCAGAAAAACACAATTCAATTCCAGTCAGGAACGATAAAACATCAACACTGGAGGTATGAGGTTTTTGTCTGACAGCGGCATCATGATGCAATGTTGCTACACCCACTGCTGTCCTGTAGACAAAGCCAAATCAATCAGATTTCCACAGCCGGTGTTAGATCAAGTAATGCTTCATTTCTCACAGAAGCTTGGATCTGCGGCTCAGTCTTAAAGTATTCATAAAGGGAGAAGACCAAACTTGCCTTTATATTTATTTATTTATTATTCTATGCCACCTGTGTTTCATAAAGAGTGAGAACATAAGCCAATCATCAAACAAGGAAATGATCTGGAACCACGATTAATTGTTTTCCCAAACATCTGAATGTGGTCAAAAAACAAAAATCACACTGGGATCTTCAAAATGAGCGAGGGGAAAACAAATACCCAGAACATTCAGAAAAATAATGAGTGTGTAAGCAAGACAGGAAAAAAAACCAAACACAAGAGTTGCACAGCCGCAAAAAACTTCATACTGTGCAACAACAAATTCTCCCCCAAAATGTCTACTCAACACAAAAAGCAGAAGCAACTTCCCATAATGTTTTAGATACAATCATGAGTCCCATGCACCACATTTATTACCCACAGTGTTCCAGCAGAAAACTCAAGCTGAGACAGTAAATTCCAGCTCTCAAATCTCCTGTGAGTTCAGCACCAAGGACAGCTTCTCTGCTGCTGCCTGCTAAGAACATTTCCTCTTTTTGAGGATTTGTAGAGGCCAGATAGGCATATTTATAAACTTGAGAGCCTGGACAATATGGGACTTTGTGAAGTGAATTACATTTTCCAGCATGACTAGTTCTGACTTAAAGCCTGTAAATGTGGCATGCAGGGGGGGGTTCAGTGCAAAAATGAGAAATTTAGAATTACTTTGAGTCTCATGTGATTGTACTGAAAACACACTGTTACCTTAGAATCCTGCAAGAAATATTGATGGTCACTCTGGAGCCTATACCGCAATTTATTTTAAAAAAACAAAACAAAAGAAAAAAACAGTCCAAAGAGGATATATGAGAGATTTGTGCCAACACAAAAAAGTGTTTGTTTAGGATCAGTCACAACTTACAAGAGTGGGAGTGGTAAGAGAAATAGTGATAAGAAGATGCTCACCTGCTCCAGCTGTTCCACTAGAAGCAGTGAAGAGAAAAGGAAATATTAGATGAACACCAGACATTTTACAAACAAATAGGTGATGCATCTAGTGTAATTTTAGCTGCAACAGCATTTGTTATTTACTGACTCCTTATTTGTACACTGCAAATTGTCAGAGACAAACACTGCATCAAAACAGAAGCTGAAACTTGTCAATATTTGGTAGTTTTGTTGGATAAATGACTGCAGTAATTAAAAGATCATGTAAAATATTCCGTCAACCTAATTGTTTGTTGAATTGTTTCAGTACAAGTATGACTACGAGGTATACATATACAGTTCATTAGGTACACCTGCTCAACTGCTTGTTGTATCTAAACCGCCAATCACAAGGCAGTTATACATTTCTTTAGTGGATTTAGACATATGGACTTGGATGACATGTCGAATTTCAAAGTGAGCATAAGAAAGGGAAAGTTACAACCAAGGTAGCCAAAAGAGCATCTCTGAACATGCATTTTAAACAAATCAAATCTTTAAGCAGCAGAACAACAGCAGAAGGTCACCCAGGTGCCACGCAAGCCAGCTAAGAATGAGAAACTGAGGATACAATTTACAAAGACTCACCAAAACTGGGCAACAGAAGATTATAAAAGCATGCCTGGACTAATGAGTCTCGACTTCTGCTGCTACATTCAGATGAAGGGATCATAAAGACAACAACATGAACAACATGAAGGCACAGATCCATCCTGGCTTTATCAGTGGTTTAGGCTGCTGGTTGTGGTGGTGTGATAGTGTGGAGGATATTTTCTTGGCACACTTTGGGCCCTTCAGTACCAACTGAGCATCATTTAAGCATCACAGACTACCTGAGTATTTTTGCTAACCATGTCCTTCCCTTTTTGACCACAATGTACCCATCTTCTGATGGCTGATTCCAGCAGGATAACGTGCCGTATCACATTCAAAATATCTCAGACTGGTTTGTTGAACATGACAACATGACATTTGATGTCATAAGATGTGTAGCCGAAAAATCTGCAGCAACTGCGTGATGCTGTCATATCAATGTGGACCAAAATCTCAGAGGAATATTTCCAGCTCCTTGTTAAACCTATGCCACAAACAAATAAGGTGGTTCTGAAGACAAAATGAAGCCTAACCCACTACTAACATGGTGCACTTAATAAAATGGCCAGTGAAGGTATATGCATGTAATATTGAAATGATACATAAAAAGCTCATTCACGGGCATTAATGCGGTCACCCACAGAGGAGAGCCTGATAAAAATATTCTCAAAAATGGATGAATGCCAGAACTGCAGCAGAGGTACATTATTCCCTGAATCACCCACTCTTTACACTTATGCATGCACACACTTTTTTTCCACATATTCATCCACATACTCATATGTTCACATTCTCACAAAAGCCTAAACGCATATTCATACATACCCACAATCAGTCATCCGCTATTCCACTTTGCTGAAGCCATAAAAGTGTGCCCTTTCTGTGTGGCGTATTGCCAGCCACTAACAGCACATTACCAGTATGCGACCCCTGCATGTGCTGAAAAAGGAAGTGTTTAACCCACTACCCTTTTCTGCTGATGCTACCTCATCTCGTCCTATGTTGAATATGAACCATGCACAGTCAACGCCTCGCTTTATTTGTGAGGAAAATGTTGAAAGAATGTGGCCGTATGTCAATGAAAATCACGGCATTTGAAGCAGTGCGCGTGCTGCATTGACTCCCATGCATCCTGAAAATTTGATATGGTTTTTTTTCCAAGTGTGTCTTTCTGTTCCCATCTGCAAGATGCAATGGATTCATTCCTGCTGTGGCGTTCTATCAGAGAGAACATCAATCTGCTAGAGTGACATTTAATCCCAAGCCTGGGCAGGTAGAGAAACACACATATATGCACATGGCACAAAAAAAATACACACAAAACAAATAGGCGCACACACACGTAAACACACTATCAGGAGGTTGAAACTCGCACACAAACACAAATCAAAACCAGAGCCTAAACCTGTGGACTCTGCGTGAACACTGTGGATCCTGCAGTGCGATGAGAGAATGTGAACTCAACTGCTACAGGAAGACAAGCTCTATATTCAAGAAGGAAAAATAAAGCTATGAAAAGAGACAGAGGTAGAAGCTTTGAGGGAGAATGTTTCCCGCATCAATCTATTGGTTTAGACTTTGACAGAATGGCTCAGAGACACAGGTGGTCAAGAAGAACAAGAGGCTGATGTATAGATGTCTGTGGTCTGTTTTTCACTGTCAGGTATCCGCTGAACGCTTCAGCCTGCAGCCTTCCCATCACACTGCTCCGCAGCCACACCCAGGTCTCCATATCTCACATCTGTCAAGACCATTTTCATCTGTTCTCACTTTTCTCACTGTTTGTAGCTTGTCTCCTATATTCCATCTCCTCTGTCTTGGTCTTTAAGAGGAAGCCGTTGCAATGTCCTCATTAGTTGGTTGTCATTTTCTCCACAAGTACTTAGCGTTTCCCTCCACTGATGATCACTTCTTTTCATAAGGTCATTTTGAGAAATCCTTACATCTAATTATATATGTAGATGCTTTTGCACATACTGCGAGACAATGTGCACACTCATTGTATCGCTGGAATAAATGACAATACTCTTGCCATCATTAGCAGATGCAATGACAATTTGCTTGTCACAAAGGGAGAAATAAAGGAGTAAAAGAGCAGAGACAAGCCTACATGAAAATCTGTTAAAATTCAAATGAAAGCACAAATGCAAAGGAAGAGGAGCTCTGTCACAGAAGGGCACAAAACCAGCAGGGCTCTGAAATCAATTTTAATTAGTACTTTGCATCACCTAGAGTCATACATTTTTGACAGCACTAGAGAAAGGTCTGTCAGAGAGCACGGCCTCTGTTGTCACACACGGCACTGCTCCACTCACAGAGCTGCCTCGGTAGCAATCCAGTCATTGTCATTTTGAAGTCTTTCACTAGCAGAGGTGAAATTAATTAAAACTGTATCACTGTAGCCATGTCATCAAGATTTCATGTTGATTGGGACCAACAAGTTGCTGTATAAACTAGCATGTCTTTTTAAACTGTCTGAGCAGCATATCCTGAGCAGGCATTTTCAGCTGTATTCAGGTAGCTTCCAACGCTCCTCAAGGAGCTCTTCTACTAATCCAGAACTGTCTCAAGGATCTTTCTGCTGCCCTGTTTATGTTCTCGATGCTCTCCTCTCTGCAACTCAAGTGTCACCAAGCTAACTAAAGGTTTTCAAAGTGACTACCCTCTACAAATTTGCATAAAACCTTGTGGGCTTGTAGCTTCGTGTTTTCTTTCCTTCTGAGGTAGTGGGTCCACAGGAAAGTACAAGGTGTTGTCTTCTCAAAATGTAACTAATCATCAGTGTTTCAGTATGAAAATGAAACTTTTAAAAGATTGGATTTTGTAGTTACACAATTGATAAGTTGTCAGAAAAATGTCTTGTACATAACATACAATATGCTCTCTCTCTCTTTATATATATACCAAAAAGAAAAACATATATATTTTTTAAAGCTTTCCTCTGACAGAGTAGGGAAAACATCTTTCACAAGTTGGTTGTAACGGTGGCTTATTTGTGATCTGAAAAATGCTGCTTTGACTTGACACACAAAGCTGCCAATCAGCTCTCCTCTGTATGGAAAGAACACATGAGTAAAGAAAAAGATAAGATGTCAAAATCTGATCATAGCTACTTCGATAAAAGCACCAACCAAACAGCAAGCCGCGCATCTACTGCCGACTGTCAAAAGTACTTATGTAAATCTACCACTTGTTATAGTAAAAAATATGGTCGAACTTTTTCCATATTTTCATTTTCCATTTCAATTTAATCCATATTTAATCAGTTACTTTTGTTTATCGGGGTTGATTTTTTTCTATCCAAGATTTAAGATCAACTACAGTGGTATATCATATCCAATAAATATCTGCAGATGGCAATATCACAGTGTCCCCTAAAAACACATACACTGCACCACAATTAAAACACTGACAAGTCATAGATGTGTGATGTTTCCCTGGTAGAGTGACAGCAATCCAAGTGTGGAATCTGTTCCACTGTGAGGGGTGACACATTACATGATTAGACAGCATGCTTGTGGCAGCTGCCACAGGTAAACACACACACACACACACACACACACACACACACACACACACACACGATGAGTGAGAGAGCAGGTTTGGGACTAGTTCT
>VVHJ01025909.1:12567-33395 GCA_015107715.1 Tylochromis polylepis
CGTGTGTGTGTGCGCGCACGTGTGTGTGTGTGTGTGTGTCAGCCAGAGAAAGAGAAAGAAATACTTGCCCTCAGGCTTTTCCTCTGATAAACAGCTGCATTAAAAGGATTTCACCCTCTTGGACACACGTAATGATTAAAAAACCTACAGACACACATTGTAGAGACAATACACATACACACATGAACAGCACTGAGGGTTAACCCGGTAAAGACTGGTCTAAGCATGTATTCCCATTGGGAAAGAACCCTTATTGGTGTGCTGTTAGGCATCTCTTCAACCTGTGATGTAAATACCAATGCTTGATTGTACTTGTGTAGCATGTTTATAAGGAAGGCACCTACAAATATCTATATTATTAACAAAAAATAATAGAGATATTTTGAGATAAGAAATAACAAAGCAATTAGTTGCCTCTCCAGTCCACAGCAGACTAAGAACTAGTGTCTAAAAATACAGGGATTCTCCGGAGAGCAGCATAATGGCATCTAGGACCGCCATAGCAGTGACCTAGTCAGTCTGTCGGTGGGGAAACTCACATGAAAAGCCTGGCCTACGTGATTAGCATCAACTGCACTTTCCCTCTGAAATGAGGGGTTCAGTGCAGGGTTTGTCCATGGATGATAAAAATAAGAATATAAAAACGCTGAAATATGTGAATGGGAAACACTAAATACAGATCTGCTGAGGCTGATAAACACAAAGGTTCACTGGCTGCTGCCAGCGTGCACAGACGACAAGACGAGATGAACATGCAAACCGGCTGAATACAAACTGCCAGTAATAGTATTTATGATGAGGGGGAAAAAAATTTCTTTAACGCATTTTCAAACACACTCACGTAAGACTGTAGACAATACTATCACAGACGAGCCCTGATAGTATTCATGAACCAGCTCTTTAGCAGCCATGTATATGTATGAAGTGGGGGCAGAGAGACTTTGGGACAGGGGAGCCACTGAGGAGGACATTTAGTCTCTTTATAGAGACTGTCACCAAGGTCCAATCCCCCACATTAGGGACAAAATAGTCCTTTTTATTGTCAGCGATTCATTTCAACTATCTATCGAAGCATTTCAACCTCATATGAATCACTGTCATCTTTAATCTCCGTTGCATTTCTGGGAAAAAAAAAAATTCTGTGAGTAAGAAAGAGTTTCAGCACCAACACATATAGACATGTATAGACCTTTCCAATTTCAACGATTTCCTTCTAAATGATGCCCCCCCCCCCTTTGCAATTCTCACACATATTCTTTTTAAGCATCACACTAGCCCTCTATTAAAGGGTTGTTAACACTCTGTAACACATAAGCACTTTGTCGCTGTTGTTTACACGTTTCTAAAGACAAGGTGCAAATTGAAGTGGCGCTGCTTTTTCTCTGCAAGTCTGGCACTTTCTATGAAAGCAAAAATGAAACAGCTAACACATCTGTGATTATTAGCTTTTGTGGGAGACAAAACACGGTTAGCCTGAGATGTTCCACTAAGCCTCAAAATGAGGAGATCAGAACACAGAAACATTTCATTAAAAAAAAAACCCCACAACAACACACTAACACAACAGAAATGAATCCACACAAATCAAAGCACTCTGTTTCTCTGACTTTTTCTATCACACACAAATATACACAAGACATTTCCACGAGGCATTTGCATATCCCCAGTCTATTCAGGTTCTATTTCAATATGTTCCTCTGGAAGGGTCCTCTTATTCCAAAGTGGTCCTTGTTGCAGAGCAATTAGTCTATGAGCTTTTAAAACAATGGACCGCATGTCATCCCTGCTATTCATCCTGCGTGTTTAGTTGTATTAAAATACACTTGAGATTAAATTATGCTCTTTATTTCCATTTTTTTCTACGAGGACTGACCTTCAAATGTATCATCACAGATCAGAGCCCAAAGCTTGATAACATTAATACACCCTTTTTGGCTATTTGCAAGGAAATTAGATGCACCACAATATTAGAGAGAGAAAATGAGATATATAATGAAGCAGTGATCCAAAGTCTGTGACAAATTTGCTAGGGCTTGGTCCGCTATTTCAATCCATTCAATTTAGTGCTAGAAAATAAATTGGACTTTAAGTTGTATTGGCAACAAAACAGATATCCTCTATCCAAGTTTATTTACTATGCTCTCTCAGTAAATAAACATATTAAAAATAGCCCCTACCAGTCTTTAGAGGTTGGGCTGTCCTTCTCTAAAATAGTATTTTTTTTGAAAGACTGAAAAAGTATATACAGTCACAATAAAACCAAAGCACACCATTTGTCAATTCTAAGGTTTTAAATATCAGGACATACAAAAATTATTTTCTGCTTACTACATCTTAAAATCTGGTAAATACAACCTCAGAGGAACAACACCAAAACATCCAGTGTCATTATTGATTTATTTTTTTTCACAAAAACTAAATCAAAATGCAGAAACAATATGTGATAAGCTAAGTATGCCCCATGAGTCATTAGCTCATACAACCAGTTGTAGCAGCAATAACTTGGAGCAGTTTTCAGTGAGGTTTGCAGGGGTTTATGCACAGCTCTCTTAAGGTCCTGCCACAACATTTCAATCAGGTTGAGGTCTACAGTTTGACTAGGCCATTTCAACACTGATTTTTTTCTTTTACAGCCATTCTGTTCTTTTCTTGATTTTAGGGTGAATTTGCAGGGATGAAAACTCCTGGAAAGATTGGCAACCATCTTGAATGTTTCCCACTTGTGAATAATCTTTCTCACTGTAGAATGACGGACTTCAAATTGTTTGAAAGTGGCCTTATAACTCTTCCCAGACTGTTGGGTAGCAACAAATGCTTCTCTAAGATTACTGCTGATGTCTCTCCTTCTTGGCATTGTGTTAACACACAATGCATCAGACCAGCATTCAGATTCTTTTTATAGTGGCAATCAGATTTGCTCCTGGTTGCCACTACCATCTTAATTCCTATGAAAGTAGTAATGTACTTAGCTCATTTGGCTTGTTTTGGCTGTTACACAGATAATGACATGTAGTTTCATAGTTTGTCAGAGGTTGTCTTTAATTTTAAGACCTGCATAGGACCAGATGGGGTTTTTTTATTCTCTGATATGTAAAACCTCAGAATAAAAAGTGGGTGTAATTTCATTATAATGACTATTTAGCCCTCAACTCAGTGCTCCTCCACCTTTGAATCTCCAGTATACAACCACCAATAACCCCACCTCTTACTCCTTTTACCCAATTGCTGGATCACAAATCCCAATCCCCACAAGCTAATCACAACCCCCAGAGCAACATATACAAATCTGACTCCAGTGCAGCATTTAGATGAGACCAGTATGGAGGTCTCAGAGTGTCCTGCTGTCACTGCAGCCCTGACCCCTCAACCTCCGCCCTATGATCTTAAATCACTCTTTCACATCCACACTATAGTAGATTCACTTTATTAGAAATTACAGCCATTATATTCCCCCCATTTTTCTTTATTTGAATAGTTGACATTTTTTGTCACCGCTTTGTGGTCTTGGGCATTTTCAGTTGAAGTGGCCAATGTGAAACTATTTTTTAAAATATGTTACCAAAATAAGATATTGCCTTTTGTAAGCTAACCTCTGTGTTCCTTGGTAAGTTTATTCAAATATATACAATCTGAAAAAAGTTAAAAACATGATACACTGTGAACAACATTGGGAAATGTTGCTCTGTCTGCAAAATAATAAGCTTTTCTTTTACGAACCAAAAATACTTTTTGGGATGATGGCTTCGAACAAAAAGCGCACGTCCTTCAGCAACTTTGGTCTTTCTCCAAGGTTGCCCACTGCAGTTCTCAAAGATTTACTTTTTAAGGCAGTATTACTTTGATTTGCTTCATTTCAGGCTCATTACTGAATGTTAGCGTTTCACAATTGGAAAACTTAATTATTTGAGGGAGCTGAAACCAGAAACTATACTGTAAACAATGTTTTTACAAGTAAGCATTTGGTAGAAGTAATAATTTATGTACACTTAGGAATAAATATACATTTTATCTCAACTGAAACAATTAAATATCTGGTACTTCTATGTCCGTATGGCCCATTAGTTTCAGAGTTTTTCTAAGCATTTAAAGGTTTCGACTGTCTCAGCCATAAGCATTATAAAAAAAAATTGTACTCTGTAAAAAGAATATTGCACTCTTTGTAGTAATATCATTAGGTACTACAAAGTTTAGTTTTAAACTTTGTAAAAACTTAAATTTTGGACTCCTTGTCTTTGTTTAGGTGTCTCATTTCATTCTTACGTTGCCTATCACGTTCTCTCTATTTTTATAATTCCCATCCAATATAATAAAGAAGGCAAACATCAAATAGGTCGTATTTACACTAAATTTTACATTTTCTTTGTTCTCTAAAAATTATGCTAGTTTTTAAATACATGAACTGAATCTTCATCTTTGCTTATCACCCTCTTGATGAGAGGGAGGTGATGTGCTGCAACATTATTGGCTGGCAATTGTGTTCCTGAATCATTAATAAAGAGGAAACACTTTTGAATCATAACATGCTGCTTTTAAGAGTAATTTCCATGTTAACACATTTTAGGCATTTATGTCATTTCACAATTATTATATCCCCGGCCCCAAGGGACACAACTGCAGCCATGGAGGTGGCTTGGCCATTAAGTGTTTGTTTTTTGAATTGTAATATGAGCAGTTTGACTAGCAGGACCTGCTTATCCACCGACTTGTTTATTCTGCCTGTATCTCCACCTACTTCTTAAATAAATCCAGCACCTTTGCAGTCACGAGCCCACAATCATATACATCCATATACATGAATGCCCACAGAGATATTGTCTTGGTGTATTGGCGAATTCTCTCATCTTCTTACACAATTGATATAACCTATGTGTACCTGCACTCCCCCAAACACACACAGGCTTCCACGCACACATTAGTAACTGATGGCTTGGTTCAGGTGATGCGAGACTGGCTGGGATAATCCCAGTACCTTGTGCAGTCTCATGGGAATCGCAGAGATAGCCACAAACAAAGTAACATAGCCCTTGATAGTGCTCACATAAAATTATTGTAAACACAGACATGGAAAAAACGGATAAAAGTGTCAAAGGTGAGGATGCAGTATGGTATTATCTTTTGGGGAGGATAGAATAGTGCAGAATCAACAAATTCGTCGGAGGTTTGGCTGTCTCATCCTCCTAAAACAGGCACTAAATACAACACAATACACTGGCACCCACGGAGTCAGTGTGCCTTTCTCACTGCATGTCTCTCCAAGGACATGTAACTGAATCCATCTACTACGAGCTTTAGATGTTATAAAATATGCCATAGCCTTGAAGCTCATTGCTGCATCCTAATAACCAGCTAATCCAATCAGGTCGGGCTAACAACAGACGGGTTTCGGGGCAAAACTTTGATGTTTTGTCTAGCTGATTTAGACTCGTATCGCTTGATGAGTAGGAGAGAAGGCTAATGAACAGCTACTCAAACTAAGATAAATTCTTCCGTCTCTCACACTAACTGATAGTGCATACATTGTAATTTATGTAATATTCTATACCGTTCAAGCAAGGCAGAATCATTAACCGCACCATTACACCTAAAGATAACACGGACAGTTTGGTTCATCCACCAGTCGTTTGCCATCTGTTTCATCAGGCTCTGTGGAACATGTACACACACAAGAATGAAGATTTGTTTATGCCCGAGTTTGTATTTATGCATACGTGTAAACACTTACGCATGTTTCAAAACAGCACACGGAATTTACCAGATTTTCTTTCTCCGATAGCGTGCGGCTGTGTGTGGTTTGTTTAGAAATTAATAAAACAAAGCAACAAAATTTTATCTTGCCGCTATTTGGGATGCCCATCTGTTAACTGATCCAGTCATAAAACGCTTCCTCTTTGACATGCCAGAACACAACAACAGGAGAACTGTTGTTGTTCACCCTCCCTGCTCACTTTTTCTCCCTCCTCCTCTCACCTCCCATCATTGACGGACATCCTCTGTTCAGAACTACTCTATCGACCTGTAAGTTGATGAGGCAGTACTGGCTACAGCCTGTGCACAATGAAAGACGCACTATGAAATACCACACAATGTAGCAGGGAACCAGCTCTGGTAATAGCTTTGGGGTAGCAAACACTGCGCACGCGCACACACACACACACACACACAACAAGTACGCTTCACAGATATTCATAAGGATGCAATGGCAATTAGATTGCTGTCAGTGTCGATGAGAGCGCCTTTCTTGAAGTACAATGTGTGGTGCAAGAGAGGAGATGAGATCTGTCTATAAACCAGTGAGGGGAAGGATTGAGGAGAAGGGAGGGGAGAGGAGAGGCTTAAAAACAGGGGTGTATAGTGAGGGAGGGACCAAAACAACACTAGAGATGTAAAAAAAAAAGGAAAGCTATAGAAAAGAGTGTCTCTCTGTTGTTCAAACAGGTAAATTTGTCTCCTACGCAGAACCTTCACAAACCCACTCAAAAGACTTTCTATTGACCTTTGTGGTTCCTATAGCAACACAGAGCACAGGCCAGAAGTCTTATTTAAAGTAATAAACACAAAAAACCCACTTCATGTTTTACAGATTTAAATGGAAGATTATATGTAAAGATGAAAATTCAAGGCTCTAATCTTTAAACTGAAACGCGACTTGACCTCTGTTAGACTATCAGCACCTTTGGTCACTTATACCAGTGACCAAAGGTGTGAGAGCCCCGACAAACAGTTATAACACATACTGTGTTCCCTGATTTCTGGCACTTTTTGTGTTTTTTTTTTAATACAAAATATGATCCTGTAGCAGCATGATGGATGGAAATGCTCAATACAACTAAACGTGAATTTATGGTGGTGTCAAAGACTGCATGTAAAAGATGCACAATCCCGCTGTGACATCACCTACCCGTTTGTCGACTCCTGATTGACAGTTGGTAATTTTTTTGGTTAACCAAGTTGATACTGGTCTTCCTGAAAAACAAGATACTCCATACTCATACACAAGCACTGTAGCATGGTAGACACACGCAAAATTATATCCTGCTTCACGATCTGTTGAACAGCACAATTTAAAAAATAGAGCATTATGCACCAGTTTATTCACCTTCTTAAACACTTATCTAATTTAGGATTGGGAGGGTGGCTGACACTGGACAAAGGAGGGGTACACGTTAGAAAGTCTGCCAACAAAATTAGCATCATGTTGGATTAAAACAAGCCACGAAACTCTGAAAAAGTTTACTGGAGTTATAAATAAAGTGAAAGGCGGTCATTAGAAACAGGTTCAACTGGTACTTCTACCCTGGCTTCTCTCTTCTGACCCAGAAGCTACATCCATGGGAATTTACTTGCTGGAGAACTGTACCCATTCTTGGATGCAGTTCTCCAGTAAGCCAACAGTGTGCTCTTTGTGAACAATGATGGTAAATTATGTCTACTATTGATTGGTTAAAAGGTTTCTATAACCAGAAAGACCACAACAGAGTTCGCCATGAAGAGGAAGAACCGCAAAAAGAAAAAGAAAAGAAAAGGAGCGGACTGGTCACAATATATATGAAAATTCATTCATATTGTGTCTATTTATGCACTTTGCGGCATCTTTAAGGCTTGTGATGCATATATACGACATCAACACTGTTCATTTGTTAGCATGTTACATGTCTAAAACTCAAATTTGTGCATATAGTCACGCTTATATAAAGATGACTCTCTTTCATGTCCCTTACATCTCCCTCTGATGTTAATATCAAATCTGATTTCCTGTAGCAGTTTGCTAGTTAACTTTGGTTCTGAGCCTCACTTTGATGCCATGTTCTTTTTAACAGCTGATTTAAACTTCAAACATTGTTTGGGTAAAGTTAATGAGATGCAATAAAGTAAAGCAGCTTAATCCACAATATGACTCTCACTATCAAACTGAAGAGGAGGAAAATACTTTACTATAATTGGTTCATTAGAATTGGCTGAGGCAGTTGGATCTTTTGCACACAGCAAATAATCCATCCGGGTATCCATGTGCATGTGTGTGCACATGGATGGAGACACTAATGTGCAAGTATGTGCTGTATATAGAACCACACAGAGACACACATTAATACTTCAAAGGGTTTGGATTTTAAAATCCAGTCTCTTGTTATAAGGAAAGGCAGTTCTTGCTAACAATTATTTTACACACATGCTAACTCTGATGCATCTGTTCGCTTTTATCTAAACCATTATGCTTGATGCATATGCGAGATTAAAAGCAGCTTAAATCTTTGCAGCATGTGAAGTGAATATGCATCTGATTTTCAGTAAAATGGGAGAAAATTATAAGGATACATTTAACGTCTGCACTGTGAGGCAAGACTTCATTTGTATCAGAGTCAAAAGAAGCAAAGACACTCAGGATTCAGCTGTTCCCTCTCATCCATGCCCTAGGGGTTATTGTTGACATCCTCCTGTGAATTAATTCAATTTCGAAGACAGTGTTAGCATTGATGAAACTGGGTTAGCATCGACGTTAGCATTCAGCAGAGAACAAACGTCATGATTACCAAAGCACAAACTGCAATTGCTAACCCCATTTAGATATACAAGGGCAGCGCTAACCTCATTCAGCAGCATTATAGCAGCTAACCTTATTCAAAGTGAGCCTCACATCTTTTAAAACCCTTTCAGCATCCGCACGATGTTTGCTAATTGTACTTGGGGGCTTTTTAAATGAGAACTTTGTGACAAGGTGGCTTTTTAGTTCAAATTGATGCAAGGAGATGGTTTTTTTCTGTTTCCAATCCCTCAGACAGACCGTTAATAACATTTCCTGTATCTCCATCTGGGTTTTTTTGTTTTGTTTTGTTTTGTTTTGTTTTATATATAAAGCCAAACAGAAAAGCACAGACACTGAGAACATATCATTACATTCAAGTGCCACACATACACAGCTTGGTACTTGTCTATTTCATTTCCGACGGCTTCATTTTTTCCCTGTTTTACTTTCCCACTTTTTATGTCCCTTATCTTTTTATTCTCTTGCTCTCTGTTCCCCCCCAGTCTTAGCTTTGCAATTTTTACATTTGAGATGATTTGGCATTTGGCTAAAATGATTGCTTTTCCCATTTAATTCAAGCAGCCTCTGTCTCTTCCTCTCATGCTCCCCATCTCATTCACATTCTTAGAAAGACACACATGCTGTCCATAGCTATTTCTGTGGTGCCATATTAGGACTGATTGTAAAATATTAACAAACAAGCCCACACAAAACACATAATGTGACACCATCCATTAGTCCAGGAAAGGAAATAAATGAAAGAGAAGCCAGCATAAGGCATAAAAATGATGAAAACATTTTTTTTTGTATTAATATGTAGATATGTTTATCCTTGTTCTCCTCTGACAAGTGGTTTCTTCATTTGTTCCTGTAGTTATTTCTTTCACAATACTATGCAAACATATAAGACACCCTTCACATTTAGCACAAATAGTACATCTAAATTGTCCATTTTGACCTCCCTACTTCAACTGAACTGCTATTGGGATAACTGTAAATTATCCACAGCCACAGGGACCAAATTAGCAGCTCATTCAAAGCTCTTTTTATTGTTTTTGGACTCCACTCAAGTAGGTTTGCATGAATCACAGTTCAAAAGAATCTTTATTTAATCTGTACATCCATAGTCAAAACGTGCTTCTTTTTTTTTTAGCTCTTCCCTTAAAGCCAGCTTCCTCCTAAATTAGAGACTTTCCCAGTGTTTCTTTTCATTCTGAGAGCCAAAAAAACCAGCAGATCATTAACTGGTATAGAAGTTCTAAAAGTTAATCGACAAACTATTAAATTACATATTTTCTCTTTCTTTATGGTAACCTCTCACATCCATATCAGACATGTTTGATCATCGATCAGTTCCTGAATATGAAAAGATTGTTGCACAAATTACAACACAATTGACTCTCATTACTGTCAATTTTATTCTGTTTTCAAATGTCTTTATACTATCTTCCTGGACCATAAGCAGAATGTTTCACGACAGTGTGTACATGGATTCATCGAGATAAACTGTATTTTACTTTGTGAGCAAGATTTACTGTCCACTGACTGTGCATAAGGTGTCCTCTGGCACGTGACACATCAGCCGTAACCAATGATGGACAAAGAATAATGATGACGATTACCTAGTTTGTTTAAATATAATACCCCTTACAAGGGTACGCGCGATGACATGGGAGTGACAAAATTATCTATCTATCTAGTTGATCCACGATCGATCCGCCTAGTTGATCAGATGGAATTCACCTAACTGAAGCAAAACTACTCATTTATGTTTTGGGCATTTTTCATAAATGCGTCTAAAGAAATAGGAATACATTTTTTGAACATTTTTGCAACAGAGTGCCTAAAGATATTAGTTAAAATGGGTTATTTGCTAAGTTGCCTGTTATGTGTAGACACAACACTGGCTCATCCCTTGAGCTAGGTGCCTTTTTAAGCCTGAATGATTCATAGATCAGTGTTAGCTTAACAAAAAATAAGGGGAAAAGTAGCCAACGCCCAATGAAAGACTATAAAAGACATCTAGAAAGCTCTGAGAACTATTGTTCAAGGACACTTTATTTGAATTACAACAAACTCTGGATCCTTGGACGCAAAATATAAAGAAATAAAGGGTGGTTTAATACTTTTAGACACTATTGTATATCTAAATTATATGACATAAAACAGAATCATAATAGGGATTCTTTAAACATCCATATCAGATGAAAACATGGCTGGCTTTCACAACTCTAAGCAACCCTGTTTGTAGGCATAGAGATCAGCTCCGTTGTATAGACACACCCTTTCCTTAGCTTCTCCATATAATTTGATTTAGCAGCCCTGTGACTGGATTAAAAGGCCGACATTGTTGTCCAACCTGCGAAAGTCATGTCCATTAATTTGCTGCACAAACACACACACAGACACACACACACACAAAATGACACATTTTCAAAAATTATATGATGCCAACGATAATCTCAGCTTCATCTGAATAATCCCCCATATGGCTGCATATTAATGTTATGCATTCGCACACCAAACATGAGAAATATTCCAGTGTGGAACAACACTCGCACACCCACCTTTAATATTTACCTTGACCTAAATGCAAATGTATTTAGATCAAGGTAATTTCTACGGTTGCAGGTTGTACAGTATGAGGCCTGGGTGATACAGTTTCACTGAGGCTGATGATTCCATCAACTGCTATATAGCATGATGGCACCTTACTATTATTTATAAGTGATGTTTAAATTACTAGCTATTTACTCCATTATAAAAAAAAACATTTCTGATAGCACAATAAACCTAAAATTGCTGGAGTCAAAGGAATCTAGCTAGCAATGGGGTCATAGGACAGGAAAGCTTTGTCTATAACAGCCTCAGTCTGTTCCTCGACAATCACTGTCTCACCCATGACATGATGATAGAGGCAGCTGCATGTAAACAAGTGACTGGTGTCTGACCCAGTCATCTCTGCTCACTGTCCTCCTTGCACATAAACATAAACAGTTTAGCATACTGGAACAGCACAGGCTAAACAAGACACATGCCAGTTGGAGAAATGAAACAACAGCTATTTGGAGACGCGCAGTATATAACAGTCACATCTATTTCTGCTTCTCTTCTGTCGCTCTCCCTCCGTTTTCTCCTCTGATACACAGTCTTGGCAGTCCCCCCGACCCCAGTCTCCCCTCCCACTGCTTGACAGAAGAAGCGTGGCAGCCATTTGTATTGCTGTTAATATGGGTAAAGGCGTGCGTACTTGTGTTGGCGTACATGTACATGTTGGCGTACACGTGGCATACGTGCTTTTGTAAGTGCATGCGTGTAAGCGCATACGTTTGCAGTGCTATTAGTGAGAACATCATTCAAGCATTATATCAGCCCCCAGGGCCACATGAATAAGGGTTCTGTAGATTTAACATTGTGCATAGAGAGAAAAACACACATATATAAAGAGCACCTGTCAGACAACTTGAGTTGAATTATTTGTATGTCTGTCTGTTTGTCTAGGTGTGCAGTGCTGTATTTACTCTTTTACAGATTTCTTTTTTCCATATCTGTAAAACTTGCATGCTTCAACTCATTAAATACAATATTAGATGAAGATAACACGTTTTCTGGAAAGTTTAGTTCAATTTCAACAACCACACCCAGGCCCGATCACTGCCAGACCTACTGAATCAAGAAATAGAACTTGTCTGATCTCAAAAAGCAGCACATCATGCCACAATCTAAAGAAACAGCTGACAAACAAATTTATTGACATCTAACAGTCTGGAACGGGTTACAAAGACATTTCTAAGGCTTTGGGCCTTCAGTAAACTGCGGTGAGAGCTGTGGTGAACAGTGGTTAACCTTCCAAGGTGTGGCAGTCATGCCGAAATTACAACTGACAACTTCTCCAGGAAGTCACAAAAGAACCGAGAACTGCAGGCCCCACTTTCCTCAATTAAGGTCAGAGTTCATGATTCAACAATAAGAAAGAGACTAGGCTGTCTTAGGGCAAGAGTTGCCAGTCTGTCGCAGGGCTAACACATACACACAGACAACCATTCGCACCTATGGGCAATTTAGAGTTACCAATGAACCTATCCCCACTAACTGCATGTCTTTGGAAGGAAGCCGGAGTACCCGGGGAGAACATGCAGACTCCACACAGAAAGACCCCGGCCTGATGGTGGAACTGAACGCAGGACTTTCTTGCTGTGAGGCAACAGTGCTAACCACCGTGCCACCGTGCTGCCCGATCTTTGTTTCCCGTTACATAAAAAGAACAGCACATCAACAGTAAACCAACAAGTGGCAGTAGTGTGATGGATTGGAAGTCTGCTGCTCCAGGACAACTTCCAACAATTGATGAAACCACAAATTCAGCTTTCTAGCAAAAAATCATGGCAGAGAATGTCCGGCCATCAGTTCATGTCCTCAAGCTCATGCACTTTGGTTATGCACCAGGACAATGACCTGAAACACACCACGAGTGGCCTAGTCAAAGTCTGGACTTAAACACTATTATCTCTATCTCACTGTCAAGGGTGGCACAACCAGTTATTAGTTTTAGGGGGCAATTACTTTTCCACACAGGTACAGATTAAATAAATTTAATCAATTTAAATGTAATTTTGTATTTACACAGGTAACCTTTGTCTAATATTCAAATTTGTTTGATGATCTGAAACATCTAAGTGTGGCAAATGTGCAAAATGAAAAAAGAAATCAGGAAGGGGGCAAATACTTTCACAGCACTGTATGTGTGTGATACAGCAAGAATCCAAGTAGATTCATGCCTGGAATCAGTGCCGTGAGTCATCATCAAGGCTCACTGAAGGTATCCCCATCAATGTTTAGGGCCGCGGGGAGCTGCTGGCCAACCCACACAGAAATAAAGGCACATAGACACACAGTGAGACACAACGTGGAAGGAGCTGAGTCACCATACACCCACTGTCTGTCTGCTTATGCGCTGATTAATAGCTCTGATCACAGGACCATCAAATACGTGTTCAGGGCTCACCGTAGGCAATGTTCACTTCTCTTCATAAACTTTTGATAAAGCAGTAGTAGAAAGAAACACGCCAATCTCAAGCTCAACCAACTCTGTGTGGTGCACGGTCACATAAATCAACTTCAAGATGAGAAATTACTGGCTGACCAGTTTGCAAAGGTTATATCACTTTATCAATAAACACGATTTAAAAAATTATAATTTTTCGGCTAAAAAAGAACAATTAAGTTGTCATTAGTTAACTTTACTTTTTTCACAAGTAGCTTACGATTTCAGATTTATACGTAACTCTTTAAGGTGCAGTACTAAACACTAAAAGAGACTTGATATTTCCCACATGATAACTATGTTACAACAGTGAGGTTTTTGCATTAACAACTTTAAATATTTCGTACATGTAACTAAATGTATTTACTTACAATATATCTAGATATAAATATAACCTCCTATGAAATTTTAAGTAAATGCTGCTCATCATATTAGTAGCAGCTGAAAAATATACAACATTAATGTACAAAGCCAGACTGAGTTCACACTGCATTTGTGTTTTTTCAGGATGAATTACAATAACACATTTAAAGTAAGTGAACATTCGAACTAATGACCTTTGTATTAGCCTCAGTTGTACTTTCTGTTTAGTGTTGAGCACCAAATTTTATCATACTAAAATGCTCAATTAATGGATGGAACAGTTGCTAAACATTATATTGCATACTTTTTTACTTACACTGACTATTTAGACACGCCAGCACTCTTGTCCATAAGAGTGATCTTTGAATTCAGATGTTTTCAGTCCTATTGCCACAGGTGTACAAAATTAAGCACTTAGCCATGCAGTCTGCCTTTATAAACAGCATAAGCATTGCGTTATAATAGCATGCCACCATGGCAGCAAGTCATTCTGAGAAATTCCACGACAAGTGTAAGCAATATTATTGAAACCACAGCAACTCAGCTACAAAGTGGCAGATGAAATATAGTTACAGAGTATGTCACCGAGTGCAAAGACACACAGTGCATAAACATCGCCAACACTGTGCTGACTTAGTAACTGCAGAGTTATATACCTCCTCTGGCATTAACATCAGCACATAAATTGTGTACCAGGAGCTTTATGGCACGGATTTGCATGGCCGAGCCGCTCGTGTAGATTTAATCTGAAGCTTAGACCAGTAATAATACAATAAAGTATTGTCTGAATTGTGACCTTCTTAATCTTATTTCAATTCTGCACCTTCCTGCGGGGTTTCTCCATTCCATCCTGCAATAATCATGCTAAACACGAAGTTAATTTATTCTGCACATCATATGTACTGAGTCTTGAATGGCTTGCTACATCCCAATCCCACTGCAGCTTTCTAATACAGGGCTTTGTAACCTTAGTTTTACCAAAACCCATTAAAATTTACATAGTGTCTAAAGATTTTTGATCTAACAATTTTTTTTAATCATTTTGTCTGCTATATTGCAGAAAGTGACATTCTAACAGTAACACTATGCCACTATGCCAACCCACTGCATAATTTATCACACTTGAGAAGTTTAGACACATGTAAAAAACATAAAATAAACATAAAATCTCTACCCTCAACATCCATACACTGAAGCGTGAAGTCTGTGTCACCATACAGAGAGAAAGCTAGTCATTTGTAAAGCTAGCTTTTGTAAAGATAGAATGTCTCATGGGTTGTCACAATATGAATAATTCAGCTTCACACGCTAATGCCGTTAACCCGGTCACTTCAACTTTATGCGCACACAAACTTGGACATACATGTGCATGAACACCCAACAACAAAACAGTAACCACTGACATATATTTCAAACAGTACACGTACGAAGCGTTCACACAACCACACGCATTTCCTTCTATTCCTTCATAAATGCACACAAACTCCAGCTGCTTTACTTGTCTGACTCAATATTTTCTTGGAAGATGGCCTGAGGTGACCTTTGACCTTGACTTTGGTGAGGTCAGCTGCTTTCACCATGGAACCTAGTGACTCAGGACTTTTCTGCTTGTTGCTTGGTAACAGAGCACAGCGGCCGAAAAACCCCCATCTCAATCCAGACATCCACTTGCTCTCTCTTTTTATCACTTCATTTACACAGTGATTAAAGGATTGGAACAGAGTAAGAGGTAGAGAGAAAGCAGAAATGGGGTTCTTCTCTAATTACCAAGTGGCTTTAAAAGGGAATAATACCACATCAAGTTTGTTGGAAAGATTGGGAGCCAGTCATCACTCTCTTTTAGAAATCTTGACATCTTTCCCTCTGCTGCCATCACTCGACTACATTTGGTTTCATCACATTAACTTGTTATCCCTGCTGAGATACATGAGAGGGAAGAAAGAGAAAGAAAAGAAACTAGCACGTCCCACTGGGAGTAAGTGAGGAAGTAAAAGAACATGAAAGAAAGATGAAATATGTGAAGAGCGATGCCATAGAGAATAGATGACCCCCTCACCTCTTTTCTGCAATCTTTCTCTCTTACTTCCCCTCGCTACTTCATTCTACTTTGCCTGGAAGACAGAGTGAAACAGTGTGTACAAGAACGTAACTATTCATCTTTCTTCTTTGTCCCTCTGCAGGACATACATATTCATTTAAGATCCCAGAGAGTGTCTCTGTATGCATGCGAATGCCCAAATGCGTGTGTACGTGCATGTGCAACCACTGCGGCAAGTAGCGGAGTAACACGATGCATAATCTACATTATTCAACTCAGTTAAACATCATAATGACTTTATATCAGCATGTAAATTGGGAATACATGCAAATAAAATAAGCTACGCAGTTAATCCTTCCCAGATTACACACATTTCAACAGATGCAGCAAGCGACTAAGAGAGGGGAGTACAGTTTGGTCTTGACAACCATACAGTTAAGATCCTAAACCGAATTTTGACAAGAGTTCCAAGTGCTTATGCAAACAACAGGTAGCTTTCTGCTTGTTTGTCCCTCCTCTGTGTGTCTTATGTAAGCAGGTGTGTATACCATATAATCCTTGTGCTCCTGTGTACGGTGATTCGCTGTGACTGTCATCGCACTGCGGGGGGGTACTGTGTAATAATGGGTGTAACACCATACTCGGCTTCAGTCCAGACTTCCTCCACTCTATCTTAGACTTCCTGTCTGTGGGAATCAGCACTAATCCTGGCAGCTCCTGTTCTACACAGGTCTTTCACAGATTTCCTTTATCCAACTTCTTTCCAACAAATGATTGTGGCGGATAAGTGAATGCTGTTCACTTTCTGTTCACAAGCAGAAGCAAATGTCCAGGCCAGCCCAAAAGTGTACAGAATTGTCTCAATCCCACATTTTTAGAAATATATGAGGGAACATATAATGCACAGAGTGTAGAGTGTTGATCCCTGAGACTAGATGATATTGTTAATAAATAAATATGGCGGAACACAAAAAGATTACTGTATCTATCTAAGGAAGAATGCAAAAGAAAACCGTACACATCTGATGCAACAACTATGTTCAGAGTATAGCCCAGATATAAAGCATAAGATGTAAGATTTCAATGTGTTATTTCTGTCAAAAATCAGGAATTCTTCTCAAGTAAGACCTAATATGTGTGTGTAAACATAAAAACACACACACACACACGAAGAGGAAGCGTATAATTTGTTTTTGAGTGCTGAAACTGCTCTTAGCGATGTGTATAGTGTTGTTCAGAAAAGAAGGCTTGCATAAAGATGCAAATTACAACTTATACATACAGATGTGGGTGCACAGCTAGCAAAATAAAAAAGCATAAAGGCCCAGGGACAGCGACTAGCTGGATGAGTTATAGACAGGAGCCTAACAGCCTCAAGCAGAACTACTTTAGTATCCCAATGGCACCAAAAAAAGGTTCATCTTGATTAGGCACAAAGGTAAGCATGTACAGAAGGAGAGAGACAATCATTTAGATTGACAGGTTCCATTGTAGGTGGGCTGTGACAAATTTGCATGTACTGTCACGGTGATTTCACACAACTTAACCTGTATTCCTCCCTCTATGATGGTGTAGAGCTGGGAAAGAGGGAGGCCTGATGAGAGGAAACACTTGCAAATGTCTCTTGTTTGAGGAGCAACAATCTCAAGGGAATCCTCTCTCTCTTGTGTACTTCACTGCGTGTGTGTCTGTGTGCGTGTGTGCATGTGTTAACCTGTGCTGCACACTTAGGAACTGAAAGCTTGCAGGAGTACTTTCATCTTTTTCCGTTCTTTGTGGAAAGGTGGCAATTATAATTTTAGTGGAGGTGACAACACTTTGCAATTGTTCGATGTGTGTGATCTAAAATAAATGGCATTCTTAAAAGCGGCAGTCGGCCGTGGGCCACTTATGAGCTCGTCTTGTCAGGTGGGCATGAGTACTAGTGGATTTTGAGGGGAATGAAGGGTGAGGAGAATAAGAAGAAAATAAGAAGAAACAGGAGTCAGTAAGATGGAGACATGGAGATAGAAGCATTGTTAACACACAAAACTGTGTTAACAATACTAGGCTAAAATAAGAGGATCTAAAAACTGAAAGCAGTGGTAGAAAGAAAGAATTCAGGTCTGATCTCTTTCCCGCTACTTGAATCAGTATGCAGCCTCACAGACTTTGCTTGTTACTGACTGTCAGGACTGTTCGGCAATCGGACAAATATATTCAGTTTAATCAGATCAGTCATTGTGGAGGGGGTCTAAGACACAAGATCGTGCCTCCTTTTTGGTTGTGTTGAATAATGACAGAGATTTTCATCATGTGTGACTAATCAGTGTTGTGTCATGGGTACCTGGCACTGTATGATCAATATTAAGTACTGCAGAATGAAGTCTCCATTCCTGCAGCCAATAAATTTGAGTGAACAAGCTGTCTCATAACCCATGCAGAGCTAGATGCGTATTACTATTTATTTCACTCACATCATTACTCAAAAATTAAAAAGTAATTATCCCATTTTACTTGTGACTTTTCTAAGTAACGCATTAGTTACCCAATTACTCCCAGGAGAAAGTAATTTGTTACCTTATAGTAAGTATATTGTTAACTGATAATTGTGTGACAGTGCAAGAGAGAGGCCCACCATACACCTACAAAAATCCCTATCCTAATGAGGACACACACGGAATATTTCTTTTACTGTTAACTCAAAGCCAACAGCAACGTTGAAAAGCTTCTTACACGCTGAAGCTCGTGCTCTGGTTGTTTGGCTGAGGTCGGGATACACTCACTTTTAACATCACCCTGGGATTTTTGCGACTAGCTTTGTGTTAACATGCTGTCTTTGCAGCACACAAACAGTCGCTGTCCTGTTAGCAGCATTTGGTTTTTGCCTGCACTTTACCCATCACCTTCTTGTTCTTTTGTGCAATAAAAAAAGTTATGTGCTTAACTCCACTCCACAAAAGTTGTAGACCCCTCTATCATTCTCCTCCTGCCAGTACAACAACTGAAATCAGCTGATTGCAGCCCAAGAATGCAAGCTGAAGAACTGAAGAAGCTTCTCGGATGAGAGGTGAAACGTCTTCAAGGAAACTTAAAGAAGTCCAGATGCTTTTCTTTCCAAGCTCCTTAGACTACCATGACCTGGATGAATGAGAACCTTCACAGACAGCACCAGGGGATGTTGGGTGAATGCTGTATCTATGAATATAACAAGAATAAGAAGGAGTACGAGTCAGTAAGATGGAGACTGTTTTAGTCTTGCCCAGCTCTAGTGTTTCATTAACTTTAACATCTCCAAAAGGCGCTGGACTTTCCAAAACAACAAAAACAGCAGCTGTGGATGAGTTAAAATGAGTGAAGCAGGAATGCAATCATTCATAAAATAAGACTAAAAGAGCAATCACCCACCCCCAGAGCAATCTCATCTTTAAGCTCAACTGAACCGAAGTAGCCTGAATAGATTACAATTACAGACCCTATTCATCAAGTAACAAAACAAAAAAAGTCTTAAGTTCCACGCTGTGACCTCACCATCAACCTCCCATAGTTTCTGCCTTAAACTACTGGCTGACTCAAACACTCTGCTAAATGCCCTCCTACTCAGCTGTTCCCTTCATCCTTCCTATGACAACATGCATAAACAAATTCAAAGTGAACTAAAGTCCCTCCCCTGAGCACTGTCCACCATATGGCCTGAGAAGAGAAAGTTTTAGCATTCAATTTCCATTCCAGCACATTCATTAGTATTCATGAATATGTAAATCCAACTGTCCCAGTTGCCAATTGCGATGTAGGCTCCCACTGGGAGGTGTCAGCATTGTCAGGGGAGGGGAAAAAAAGCCAACGCCCTTCCGGTTGGTAGGACAGCGCATGTGTGTGTGTGTGTGTGTGAACCTCAAACAGATGCTCCTGTATATTTATGACCCATCTGACTGCTGTCTCAGGAGTGCTGGGAATAAAAGCTGCCCCATAGCATCACCCATACAAAATCATACACAAGCACTCTGACTTACACACATACCAGTGGGATAGCGGGGTTTTGAAGGACTTGTGAACAACCTTAACAGACCTAAAGCTTACAAGGTAAAATGCAAAATAAATACCAATTTCTTGAGTGTGAAGAATAATGAAAGAAATGAAAAGGTGTGACAGTATCAAAGGCAATCTGAGCTACAACATTCCATAGTTTACCTTTTACTGTGGCGGGAATAGGAGAGAGACACGGAGAAAGACACACAAATACAAACACGCACAGTCAATACATATGCAGAGTTTCTCTGCAGGAAGTTGCTGTGTCAGCAGCTCGAGTGGCTCCCTGCAAAATGAAGGGTAATCTCTAGGTAGAGAGCGCTTAGGGCACGGAAATACACAAACACACATCCTCACCCATTCCGAGAGAGTGTGGGGAGAAAGCAGCTGATAAATGCTTCAAGCACAGTAAAAAAGGGGCTCACTGTGGACACAAACTTGACAGGCCTTCTTGCAGAGTCAACACACCATGGAGTCTATTCATGACTACAGTGGATGCTGAAATGGAGAGCCACTTATCCACAATACAGACGAGCAATTTGATGGAGGAGGAGTTTCAACTGGAGCCTGGATCTCTACTCCCTAGAAAAGAAAATTCCATTCACACACACACACAGGCAAGAACTGAGGTTTACAACAGAAAGAAAGCAATGTAACAGCTTCAGCCAAAGTCTGCAAGCAAACCTGCTTATTAATCTTGCAACTACCTGATGAGGTCATGTAATTTGGGATGCAGGTTCACTCCACTGCAGCGTTATTAAACGAACAGAGCAGATAAGAGTTTGTTGACCAGGTCAGTCAGGTAAAAAAAAAAAAAAAAAAAACCAATTTTTTTTTTTTTTTTATTTTTTTTG
>VVHJ01025911.1:0-15089 GCA_015107715.1 Tylochromis polylepis
GAAAGAGGAATTAGATGACAACAGAATAATGTGTTATAAGAATGGAAAATACAGCGGACGGGGGGTGGAGAAGAAAGAGTGTGAAGAGGAAGGAGAGGCCCTGCTTGCTTTTAGTGCGTGACCTCCTGACCCCTTTTAGCCACGCTTCCTTCACTTAGCTTTCCTCGCTCGCCCCTACCCCACCCCACATCCATCTATCCATCTTTTATCCATCTTTCCCTCCCTTGCTCCTCTGATTGATGGCTTGGAGACAGGTGATCAATAGGAGGGGCAGAACATCCTGACGCTTCTGTTTCTCAGTGTGTGTTTGTCTCTGCATATGTGTGTGTGTGTGTGTAAATACAGTAGATGAGGAAAGCCCTCCTAAGTGAGGAAATTTATCAGATGTCAGAAGAAACTGGGCGAGGGCTTAGATTAGGGCGAGTAATGGAATATCCTCACTTATATTTAAGTGTGTGTGTGAGTGTGTGGTCCAACCTTTGTCCTTTGTTATTTTCTTGATGGGTGGAGTAGAGTTGGTCAGCGCAACATCTGCATCAGCTGACACCAGTCCTGCTGAAAGAAAGCACGCTATGGTTATGTGTGGGCATTCCAGTGTGGACACACGTGTTTGCATACAATGTGGATTGAGATTAGTGGCATAACTAACTATCTTTGCCTTATGTACTGTTTTATTAATCAATGAAAGTCATTTGTTTTAAAAAATGTAAGAAAATTACTAATAATTGATGTTTTGCTTTTGCGCAAGAAATAAAGACAGCATAAACCAAAGAAATTGTCATATTTAAGAGGCCTAAAACATTATTGTTTTACTTTTTATGTTTAAAAACTTACTTTAATGATAACCAGTCAGCAAATCGCTTAAAAAAAGCCCAAAGTATACAGTTTACATTGAAGTAACAAAGAAGGCAGCAAATCTTCTGATTCAAGAGGCGGAAATGTGAGTACTTTACATGGTTTCTCAGATTTTTGCATTTAATCTGCCTCTTTGCTGTGTGTGTATGTGTGTGATTGAGTGTGCGTGTGTGTGTGTGTGTGTACCCAGTCTTTCAGGCGAGCTGGAGGCTGAGCTGCTGGGCTGCGACTGCAGAGGAGTGTTGGTTTCGTCAACAGACGGGGAGAGCGAGGGGCTGTCGCACACTCTCTCCTGCAGATGGAGAGGCCATGAATGAAAGTAAGTGGAGGGATTCAAACATGATGGTTACAGTGGTTTATAACTGGCTGCCAGTGATTAAAGCTCACTCTCTCTAATCATTCTGAAAATGTCATAAAAATAAACTTTACTAAATTACAGTTGAGTAATACTGGCTTTGGATGGTCTAAAATATTGTTGTCTTGTACAAAGTCCTTGATTTTTTTATATAAAATGTGCAGAAAAAAAAATCACAAAGACTTTATTAGAATGAGATCGCAGCCGCTGCGATAAGAAATGCAGTTAAAAAAAGTGCATCCCAAGGAAAGATTTAAAACAAACAAAAGACATACAGAACACAGGTTTACGTGACATGATTAAATTAATGTGTATACATATTACATTTATTTGTCATAGAAATACAACTAATTAATATGTTGTCAGAGATGTTTATTTTTGTATGAACAAAAATCCAAAACTTAAAGACATTAAATTGGCAGTAACACAGCAAAACTCCTTGAAACATGTATTTATTTATTTATTACATGTATTTATTTTCACTTAAAAGATGTATTTATTATTATTAAACAATACATCATTACACATCTTTAGAAACTAACATCTATTCCAACATCTCCACACTCTGCACCACTGCATGTATGAATATAAACATGATATATGTGTTGTTATTGTCTGTGTAATGTAAAGTAAATTGAGAGCAAAGAAGAAAAATTCCCTGTATGTGTACACATACTTGGTCAATTAAAGCTGATACTGATTGCACTGCAATTTAAACCAAATGAGCTTTTCTCAACAATTCAAGGACTCGATCTGCTTCTATAAAAGGCTTTAATCTTTATATTTGAGTCTACTGTGTTATCGCGAAGCCTAAATATTTAGAAAAACAGGGTATATAGTAATCATCTGGTGGGCTGCAGTAGCCACATAAGACAAAGGAGGACTGTAATGGTAGACAAACTCTCGAATAATAGATATATGTATAGATATTAAAGATTTTTCACACAGGAGTTCCTCATGGATCCCAATCGGATCCTCTGCAGTTGTGTGTCATGTTACCTTGATGACAGGCGCACGGTGTACGTGAGTGTGTATCTGCTGGGCTGCAGCGGCCATGTTGGCAATGGTGCTTAGGTGGTTCATCTGTGACATCGCCATGGCAACAGACGCAGGCGGCAGCCCCATGGGCAGCAGAGGGTGGGGCATCATCATGAAAGGCAGATCCAACCCTGAGAGACAAAAAGAGAGGATAAACTCTCCTCACTCTGAGGCAACCTGACATTAAGGCAGGGGGTCTCAAACTGTGAGGTGGACCCCACTGGTGGGACGTGGATAATAACTGGTGAAAGATAGGAAGTGAAACCAAGATGAATCAGTATCATTTATTTAATTTTCGGAAAAAAGTTCTTGCTGATGCTGTTGTGCTGACATTGATTTAGGTTAAATTCAATTGGGATTTTTTTCACAAACAATAATTGCTAAGAATTGTTGGCCGTGGAGCAGATTATTATAGTTACCTAAATCTAAACTACAAACCTAACTAGATGTGAACAAAAGTTTTTAGTTAACTAAAAAAGGTAAAAACTAGACTTAAAAAATAAACAACTGAAATGATTTTGTGAACTTGGAAAATGTAACTAACGTAAAATAAAACTAAAATAAAACTGGTAAAAATTCTATTACAACTGGTCTGATGAGGCATTGATGGATGTGTTTACTGAGAAGCTGGAAGTCTACAAAACTGTGAATCACTGCTTTCAAAAAGTTGTTAAAAAATACTAGAAAAAAAATCTGTAAAAACTATGCTGATTTTAACTAATTTATTTACATTTTTACACATTTTCCTGAATGGTTAATCATTTAAATAAATAAATAAACCTTTGGTTTGATATATTTCTGTTGCATATTCACTTAAAATTATTCTTTCACATTTATTGAGGGTAAAGGTCTTTTTTATTTGAGTGTTCCTCCGACATATGTCCTCCACACAATAATAATTAAAAAAGACTAAAACTAACACTGAAACTAATAAAAACTAAAAATTTTCAAGCAATAAAACCTAACCTGAAACAAGGAAATCCAACCTGGAAACTAACTAAAATTAAATGGGATTAAAAACAAAAAGTCAAAATAAAATAAAAATCAAATCAAATGAGAAAATTAAGAAAACTAATGATTCTGGTGAGGCACAACACGAATGTGGCGTCCCAGAAAAAGCTTGCAAATCATTGCTTTAAAGCAACTTAACTTAATATGAGTATCCACTAGTGTAACAACAGAAATATGACATAAAATGAAGAAAAGCTGTTTTCTTTTTAATGTGAGTAAAATATTACATACAAGATCTTTCTTTTTTTAAATTTCTTTATGCTTGGTTACTTGAAGCTTGACGTGGAAACGAGACAGTAACACAGTCTGAGATTGTGTCTGTGAACTCGGGTTGAACTTAACCTTGAGGAGAGAGGGAGAAGGAGAGGTGTCATTTCAGTGTCGAATGTCTCGCTAACAAAAGTTAACCAAGCAGAGGAGGACAGAGAGAAAGAAAGACAGGAAGACGAATAAAATATGGAGGTCAGAGGGTTGAAGGGTGATGAGGTGAAAGAAGGAAAAAAGGGAAGGTCAGTTTTGTTGGGGTTTTTATTCTGTTTTATTCTCTGCCTGCTCTCTTTGAATGCGTCCTGTACTGGTGTATGTCCTGGCTCCAGGTTTTGTGCTTTATATCTCTAGCTACACTTTTACGTTTATTTGGCTACCTCTCCAGCTCTCCATTTTCACTCCTCCTCTTATCCACCTCTCTTTCCCTCCCCCTTGTCTTCCTCTCTTTACCTCATGCACAAATGCACACCGGCAACCACACATTTCACCGCATTTGTTAGGACTATCCATTAGCTTCGATTCATCCTTTAAAACCCCCTCCAAAACCTCTTAGAAGTCCAACCTTGACCTCTGACCTCCAACCTCAGTGACCCCCCTTGACCCTCAGATAGGCCACTTATTTTCCAAGACAAGCTCCCAGCTACATGTACACACTTGAGCAGATGCCTCAGCTGTCCCACACACACACACACACACACACACACACACACACACACACACAAATGTGCAGCGGCTGCTTTCATTCCAATGAAACAATAACACTGATTGCTGTTGTCGTGACGATTGAAGTGATAGAATAATCAATGTGAGTGTTTGTTGCCGACGCTGTTCTTTTGTGTGTGTGTGTGTGTGTTTGTGTGTAAATATATTACTTCTGCAGTTAGAAAAGGAGCAAGTATGAGTGTGTCTCTGTTATTGTGTGTGTGTGGTGTTGATGAATTGAGTCATTTAGTAGAGTGTGTGCTGATTAATCCCGGCAGAGTGTTAATACAGGAGATGGGAACAGATTAAATGGCGTACATTAACAAATATTGCCACCCTTTAAACACACACACACACACACACCCTGAAGGTCTGTGAGTGTGTGTGTTTGTGTCATCCTTTTTTTGCATGTGGTTTGTCTCTCGTGGCGTGGATGTGTGCACTCACTGTTGGCCAGAAGCTGTTGCTGCTGGAGTTGCTGTTGCTGATTGACAGCTCCTAAGGTGGGCCCCCTCCCGGCACCTCCCGCTGCACCACCAGTACCAGCTACTCCTCCTCCTCCTCCCACTGGTGGTGCTCCTCCACCACCACCACCTCCTCCTCCTCCTCCTCCCGGCCCTCCGCTGTGGGCACCAGCAGGGGGGCTGGTCAGACGCTCCTTATCCCAGGAACACTCACTTCCTCCTGGGTAGAGATGGAGATATTTTTATTCCAAATGGGCCAAAAATAACAAATAAAGACATGTCTGTGTGTCTTTTTTTCCTCATTTTTAAACAACAGTTCATTGGTTCATCTATCTCTGGGTACATTTCTGGGGAACCAAGGACTCCAGTATCTAGTACTGTGGCTAAAAGTTGCTTTCTGTTACACTCTTACAACAGCTTCAGACAGGTAAATGGACAGGGTACCACTATGTTAGGGCCGACCCAAACTGTAACCACAGCCTTTAAACCTTTAAACAGAAAAACTGACATTTCATAATGACACCTAAGTGGGACACCTGTTACAAAACTGCGTTCAGCATAGACTGTAAATAAAAGATGGAGCTACTATCAAGCCACCTACTGGCTAGCAAGGCATTAGAAATCTTGAGGTGAGCATTTTCGTTGTTGCCATCTTACTGTTGTGAAACCAGCAAGTAAGCTGTAGATCTCACTAACTTGCCTATTTTAAAGCATGCTGTAAAGAACCCACAGCAGACCCGACGACATTTCCATGCTATTCAGCATACTTTTATTGACATCCACGGTTGCTCTTACAAACTTCCCAGCTGCAGCGTCCCAGCTGCCAGCCACACGTACACAACAACAACATTACAGCAGGGACCAGTACAGACTTTAAGCCGGAGAGGCGTGATTGCAGATGCCGCGCAGGTGAACCCATCTCCTCTGCCACGGCACCGCAGACCACGCCCCGCCACACATGCCCTGCTTTATCATCCTTTTTTACCCTAAGGTGGACAATAATTTACAAACTGAACATCACTTCCTGTTCAGTTAGACTTGAAATTAGCGACTGAGACCCTAAACTCTCAAGGAAATGTTTACCAAGGCCATAAATTAAGTAGGTAGTATGGTTGTTTTATCTTAAACTACACAACTGGATGTGTTTTTGCAACTGACAGTGTTGCCCCCTGCTAGCCATTAAAAGAGTAGATGTGTTGCTTATTCACCAAGTCTGCACTACGTAAAGATATTTTCAAAGCTATATTTAGTATCAGCACAGTGCTTACATGAGAGCATGTGACTAATAAAAGTCAAGTTTCTGTTTGATTATTTAGTGATGTCTGACTCAGTTAGCGTTCGCGCCAGACTTTATTAATCAGCTACACAAACATGCATACACTCTGTTTGTTGAACTCTAAAAGACAGTCGATCCTGTTAAGTCTGATTAACTCTGACTTTGAAAGTTTATTGCACTTCTTTTGAGACTCTGGGTCTTCATTTGAAGCCTGTGCAGCAAGAACTCTAGCTTTCAATATACGGATCGCCAGCTCAACCAGATAGCGGTACCCTGCACTTAATGGCTCAGTCCCACTAGAATAAAAAAATGACAGCGACCTCCTTCCAAGCAGGAAAGAATTGTGGTTGCCCAGTGATCTGATTACATTTTTTCACTTTCTTTGACTGATTGCAAGTATTAGTAGTGACCAACTGGTCAACCACTTTAGATCGGAAGCAACTGGTGGTCTGACTCTTGACTGTAATCACTCTCAGACAATTAGTTTCATTTATAAATGCAAACAGATTGCCAACAAGTTGCAATCAAACTGTGTGAGTCTGCACCGATGACTGCAACTTGTCTCTGACACGTCTCTTTACAACGCAGGACTTGACTCAGCTGGACCCTGACTGGTTGTATTCTGGTTATATAACTACATAAAGGCAAGAATGCTGAGCACCTGTATCATTTTGCAATTAAACTGCCATCCTGCAGCAACAACGCCACTATTTGTTGAGGAGTTTCTGAATTTCTGCTTCAAATCTGGGAGGCTCTGGCTGGATTCTGAATGTAAGTTGCAAGTGTAAATTGCAACAGATATATAATTTGCAAAGATTTTTCACAGTTAATCACAAACGGATTGCATGTGATTTCCTACTTGACCCCATTTGATTGCAAAGCTCAGTGGTTTCAAGTCGTTGCAGACCTGGTCCCCGTCTTCGAAGTAACCATTTTAACAAGACTGCAAGTTAATTGCCACGTGCAATTAACTTGCAGTCAATTATTAGTCAATTAACTTGCAACAAAAGTATTGCAAAAAGCAATACTTTTTGAAGGTTTGTGCCATAGTCTCAAACCTTCAGATTTTACCTGGTGTGCCTGCAGCATAATGTAGCTCTGCTCAGTATGTGGGGAGCACAGGAGTGACGCACACAGTAAAAACCCAGAGCAGAGGAGAGAGATTAGCGTGACTATAGGTGATGTCAAAATGTAGAAGAGACTCTCACAGTGAAAATGTGAAAAGAATGAAGTGCACATAAATCAGGCAAAAAGAAAAAGCCAAATTAAATATTTTGTCTCCATTTTTTAAAATTTTATATGTTTTCTCAGAAAGCCAGAGGTCTCTGTGGAGCAACTTGAAATAGTGAGTAGACCACTACTGATGGATAGATCGATAGATAGAATTGATCTAAAAATCCTGGTACATTTTCAAAGGTCCTTTGAACAGCAGGAAACATTTGGTTGTCTGGGAAATTAAAAGGAAATAAAGAAAGCATCCAAAATCCTGTTTCTTATAATTAAAGATGATAAATGAAATACATTTAGCTTGTAAACAATCACACGAGTGTAATAACTACTGAAGCATTATTATTGTGTCAGCTTTTGCAGCCCGATAAAATGATGATCATCAAAACTTTTTGCCGTTGTTTGGTTGCAAAATGAATTTAATCACTTTCTCGCTTCACACCTTCATTCCCCCCGTATAATGCTGCCTCTCTCGCTCTGCACATCTCTCTCTCTGCTCCCCTGTTCCCTCTCTCATCCATCTTCATCTCCCTCCATTAGTTTGAATTAGCAACCGTCTCTCTCTATTATTGCCTACTGAATTCCCTGCGCTCTATGAGTGTGTGTCTGTGTGAGAGTGTGTGTGGATGACAGCTGGGCCTCATCCCCTCTGCCATTTACACCGGGGAAGAAAAGAAGTATAAACAGATGGGCAGATGTTCTCTCTCTCTCTCTTCTCATTTTTTCCTTGGCCTTGTCCTCTACCTCCCAGCCTCTTTTTTTCCCCTTTGCCTCTCCTCCACGTTTCTCTCTCTCTCTGTCTTTCACTTTTTTGGGGCTTCTTCACATTTCCATGAGGGTCTTCTGTGTCTCTTCCTCCTTTTTCTGTCCAACTTTCTAAGAAACTTACACCTTTGCTCTGAGGCTACAGCTTGCAGTTCAGCACACCTGGATTCCAGTTTAGCTGCTGCAAGTTGTGGCTCTTGTTTCCTTTAGTCCTCTTGTTCATTACGTTAGGATATGATGAAATCCCGTCTTAACAGGCGTGTGAGGGAGTGGGGACTAAACCCACAGCAAGTTATTTAAAGCTAACAAGAGGGTCGTGAGACTTTATTTTCTGACCTTTTGGTCTTTTTAGGAAAAAGAATTCACTTTTTGTTACTTGCCCTCTATTCACTCCACTCCAGAGGACATCCACTTGGTTAGATGAATTCAGATTCCTAAACCCTCATTAACTTCAGATATAGTTGATACACAGAATAAGGACTGTCTGTCCCCTATCATTTCCTCTGACGCTAAACTACAAAAAGACAACCAGCATGAACAGGGAGAATTAAGGAAGGAGGACACCTGACTACATGTTTTGGTCAGAGTCATCGCTCCACCTATTCACTTTTTAAAACATAAACCTATGGTAGCTGGGGTAGGCTCCAGCCCACCCACAACACTAATAAGGGTAAGCAGAAGAGAATGGATGGATGGATGGAACCTGCTTTAGGTTTATATGTCACTAATTATGGTGTCAAATTAAGTCTGCTACAAAACTTGCACTTCTAAAGTAGCAGGCACCTCTTCTCCTACAGCTTATTTAGGCATCAGTCACACAAGCCTAGAGACTGTGCTTGTCTGCAAACACTGCTCACCTTCAAAGGAGAAGGTTAAACTTTTACAGTCAGTGCTGGTAGTTTCGGTCATTATGCAAATGTACTGTTTATACAGTAAGGCTGGGGAAACCTGCAGTCACCTGAGACTGAAGAAGTCAAAATGTTTCTCCCACTGAAAACACAACATTCGGATGAACGGTCACGATCCTGGGTCATTTGACCCAGCGTTTTGAGTTTTAATATATTTTGATGTTTATGGTTTATGTTTAAGTTCATTAGGTTATCTAAGTTCATTTCTATTATGTCTAGGTTGCCATTATAGTTCATTGTTTCTTAGATTCCCCTTGTGTCTTCACCCCGTGTTTAAGCCTCCCTCGCCCTTCATGTGTTTCATGTCTGTGTGTTCTGTGTGTCAGGCTCACGTTGCCATGTCTGCCGTCCCGTTATGGTTCCTGTTTTTATTTTGAAGAGGCCTGTTTCCCATGTTCATTGTGTTTAGTTTTACTTCCCCTGTGGCGTCATTATGTTCATTCTGATCAGCTGTTTCCCCATGTGTTTCCACTTCCCCTGATCGCCTCCTGTGTGCATTTAGTCTGTGTGTTTTCATTCGTTCCTCGTCCGATTGTCTGCTATTCTGTGATGCTCATGCCATGTTTTCCAGGATTTTCATGTGATTATGCCAAGTCCTCACATTTCAGGTTTTTCATGTCAGGTTTTCATGTTCAGAGGTTTTTTATGTTTAGCCTTAGTTCACCCAGTTTAGGTTAGTGTTTAGTTTTGTCTTTGCCCCTTGTTTTGTACATTTAAAACCAGCCTTTAATAAATAGCTGACTTTCAGTTAATATTAAGTTTGTTTCCACGCTGTGTTTTGTCTGCACTTGGATCCACCTCCTCACTCCACACAGTCTGCTCCTGCATACTGTGACATGAACAGAATCAACTTTCTGGGATTTCCTTAACCTGGATGATTCAGCATCTATCAGATGTTCAGCTTTTACAGTTTTCATAGTTTCTTCACTGCTTGGCAAGTGGTTGGTGACTGTTTGCAGACAAGTTCACAGGCATCTCAAATGCAAGCTACAGGTGCACACCAGTGTTCGCCCACTGAGCTAAGCCGACACCCCTAATTGAATAATTTTTAATGAATGTTATTTTAAATGAATAACGTGATTAAAATTAACACCCATGAAGTGTAGGAATCTGTGGCACTTAAAACGACGTCCACAAACGAAGGGATTCACAGCAACACAGTGGCCACAAATCACAGTTTGCAGAGCAAATCCTAGCATTAGTTGGGGCTACTCAAGAGTTGGAAGCATGACTTGAGGATGTTCCAGTTTAAAATCTTTGGAATCTGACTGGTAACTTGGAAACACTTCTGACTTCAAATGGATTCCAGTGATGACATCCAGTGACGGCATGCAACAACAATGTAATGGTGAACCCAACCATCATTATCAACCACAAACAGCAGGAAGCCTCGTGTAGTCATTTTTAATTCAAAATAAATTACAACACGCAGTTTTGTATAAAACCTGCTGAAATGTGTTGCTTCATGTCCTCTTTAACAGAAACAACCTCTTCTCCACAGAATTCCTAATTTATCACGGAAAATGCGTTAAATACAAACTGCTTCCTTCACTACAGTGAACGTCTGCAAACATAATCTAATTAGTGATTTTTTTTTCTTCTATCACAGCAGCTTAGTAACCACAATCAGCAGGAGATTGGGTAATGTAGCTCTTTCTTCATGAATAAAGCAATTAGAAGCATATTTGAAAAGTAATGAGATATGGCGTTACCTTCCTTTGTGAATACCAAGAAAACATAATCTGTGGTTTTAAAAGTAATTACCCGGGTGTTCATCTCTTACTCTTGAGTTTATGGCCCTTTTAATTTGAGCACTTCTCACTGAAGTAACACTGTTCTTGTTCAAGAATCAATTTTGATTTCATTTATTTATATTTAGTATTTCGTCCACGTTTCTATACAACAAAACACTCGTTTGCTTTTCTAACTTGACACAGAAAACTTGACATGTGAGTCAAAGTAATTTTGCTGGCATGCTTTGGCCTGGCGTCTCACATGCTGCTGTTTAGTGGTTAGAAGCTGCCATGGAGACATGTATGTCATGTTACAAGCACTTTCTACAGACCTCTGACCAAAGCTGCTGCCACAAACTTGCTCTATTGAAAATCATCATGTTGCTATGAAGTATTTAGGTGTAAGAAGTAGAAGTTCCTCCTAATGTGTTATCGACCCCATCTTCTTTCTCACCTCCACCTTCAGTGTTTTACATCCAGCCAAACACTGGAAGATCTGCATGTACACACCAAATCACACCGCCACACAAAACGTCAGTGTGGACAAACAAATGGCGTGATGTGAAATGACATTTAAAATAGAAGACTTTAAATGTGTTGATGTGACTCACAGAACAGCACAAAAAGTGTTGCACTATGACTTAAATGTCAGGTTTCATGTTGGTTAATGATACAGAAATAACTGCTGGCCGGCGATGCAAAGGTTTAACTCTGCAGCAGCATGTCAGCTGTCCTCTCTCCTCAAGAAGGCGATAGAAAGAGAAGATTCAGGTGAGGTATTACAGCATTCAGAGGGGGTGGTCTCTTGAACCGTGGACAGTTTACACCATTTGTGTGCACTTATAGTGTTTGTTCTTTGATTGTTGTACACGTGTGACATGCTTTTAAAGACGAGAACAGTCTTCTTCCTTCTGTTTCTCACTTTAGAGGTCACCACAGCGGATCATCTTCCTCCATATCACCCTACTCCTAGCATCCTCCTCTATTACACAAACCCTCTGCATGTCCTCCTTCACTACATCCATGAACCTCGTCTGAGCTCTTCCTCTTCAACATCCTTTGTCCCAAAAAATCGACTATCCCTCCTCTCCAAACCATCCAAGCCTTGCCTCTCTGACTTTGTCCCTCTGATGTACTCAGTGTTAGGTTCTGCTTGCTGTTGTTGCTCAACTCGCACCAAAAATTATGTGTCGTTTTGGTATCTTGACCAAGGGATGATTTTTGATTTCTAAGTTGAAGGCAATATCTAAAAATCAACCTTATGGGTTAAAAATAAGGAGCAGTAAAATTTTAATATTTTCCATATTTTATGTTTGCTTGCTATATTGCATATAATGTCTTTGAGTGGACAGGAATGACAAGCACAGCGATATCAGGATCCCCGGCTTATAAAGAATGTGGGTCAGGGTCGTAAACAGTGGCTCCTTGGTTCATCCTTCTGTCCAGCATCCTGTGTTTTAATGCATTTGGCCTCATGTGTAAAATGTTTCTGTAATTATTTTCTTATGCTTCTACCTGCTGGTGTTGACAGTAGGCTTAAATTTTTTTGTGTGTGTAATATTTATGAATTAACCTGTGATTAATGCAAAAAGACAAATTACACAGCTCCTCACAAACATGTTATTTCAAGTTCTTCTTTCTTCTATCCTTTCTATTGTCCTTCCTCTCCTCCCATGTACATCATTGTTTTCTAAACTTTCTCTTCCTCATTCTCTCATTGACAAAACAAAGATATGGTTTCCATTCACACATAAATTGGTCCCTCTCATTTTTCCATCATTCCAATCTGTTTTTTTCTCATTTGTTTGAAGGAAAAAACAAACAAAAAAAAAAAAAAATCACTCTGAATGAAATAAAAGAAGGAGAAGAACATGGAGACGAGCAGGAAGGAATAAATAAAAAACGACAGAATAAAATGAGAGAATAGAGTAACTCTATCGGCCCATTTGCCAGGTCAGCTGAAGAAAAGGAAGAGAAAGAAAAATAGAAACAGGAGAATCTGGGTGGAAACAGAAGGAAGGACCCCACGCTCTCGCCTTTCTTTTCCTTTTGCTTTTTATTTTCCGTCTTTTTAATAATTCAGAGAAGCAAACACAGCAGAGCTCGACTGAGCCGGAAAACACGTGTGTGCTCCAAGTCTCTTCTTCTTTTTAACATGTTACCCATGAAAGGACTAAAACATAATACTCAGACATCCCAAAGAACACATTTCTGATTATTCTGATTTTAAAATCACCGATACATACATTTGTTTATTGTTTTCACCTGTTGTCAGACTGTAATCAGACCAGCACTTACATAAGAGACCAGCAGATTTCCGTGGAATTCAGGCCTGTCATGTGTCCATACGCGGGGACAAACACCCAGATTGAGTTTCATTACTTTTGTCAAATATACTTTTGTCTGTCTGTTATTTCCTTTCATGTCTTCTGTCTTTTTTAGCTTTACCCTGCAGTCATCGGTCAGACAAGAAACTTTAAATGGTGTTAATTGATCCTCAGGGACCTCACAATGAAGGTAAATGGAGGTTTTACATTAACAAAAAGGCAGCTATGGGTAGAATCTGGTGATGTGAGAGCAGAGTTGTCAAAAGAGTTATGAACTGGAAAAATGTTGTAATATGTTGATCATTTATTAGATACAAGTCATGATTTCCCCTGTTCCCAAATTCTGTTTATGGTGGTCTGAAGCATTCAGGTGTGTGTTAACACAATGCCAAGAAGGAACGATATCAGTAATGACCTCAGAGAAGCAACTTTGCAATCTAACCATCTGGGAATGGTTAAAGGACATTTCCAAACAGTTTTAAGTCTGTCATTTCTGGAGTGAGAAAGATTTTCCAGAATATTCAAGACAGCAGCTAATCTTCTCAGGAGTGGACGTCCCAGCAAATCACCATCAAGGTCACACCTTGCAATCCTCAGAGAAACTGCAGAAAATCCCAGAGCTACATATCACACTATACAATTAGAAAAAAGACTGAACAAGTATGGCTTGTGTGGAAGAGGTGCCAGGAGAAAGTATGCTTTCTCTAAAAGCAAACCGACAATACGGCTTAGGTTTGCAAAGTTACATCTGAACAAACCTCAAGACTTCTAAAGCAATGTCCATTAGACGGACGAGGCCAAAGTGGAGATCTTTAACAGCAACATCTTTGCCACAAACACCTCATACCAACTGTAAAGCATGGTAGTGGAGGGGTGATGATTGTGATGATGGGCTTGTTTTTGCAGCCACAGGACCTGGACACTTTGCAGTCAATGAGTTGACCATGAACTTGTCTGCATATCAAAATATTCTGGAGTCAAACATGAGGCCCTCATGAGTCTGTCTGACGGCTAAAGTTTGGTTTAAATTGAGTTTAAACTGCAACAGGACAATGATCCCAAGCACAGCAGCAAATCTACAACAGAATGGCTTCGTTTATATGAAATAATAATGATAATGACACGGTGTAATATGTCATGTTGGTCTTCAACTTAGGTTTTATCATTTTTTAAATGCGTCTTGATATGTAAAACCTCAGACAGTGGGTATACTTTCCTTTCACATTGACTGCATATACGATACTACGCAGTTTTTTCTTAAACTTGAGCAGAAGTATTTTTTTACCACATTTCTTTAAAAGAAAAACTCATTTCTTTGAAAATAACTTTATCAAGCACTGTTAATGTTAATTAGAATCCCTTTTACTTCATTTTCAACCCTTAAATTTAAAGAATTCAGCTCTTTATCTTCACTTTACGTTGTTTATTTTTACATATTATGTTGTACCTATACAATTCTTGTGCACCACTGAATTTCAAGTGATTAAAAATCCTCAGAAGTAAACTCAAAATAACTAATTTATATGAACTAGCAGCATCTGTGACCAACTTTCATTAAAACTGGCTACATAAGAATGTGCTCGGAGTCTTTAAACACTTCTTGTTACCATGTACATCTACTGATTTGTGTCCCTGGAGACTTCCACATAACCTTCTCAGCCGCCTTTCTTTCTATTTATTTACATAACACCTGTGTTCTGACAGTCCATTCTTACATTTACTGATCTGTGTCGGACTACACTACAGTTTTTGAAAAAGTGAGGCGAGCAGGCTGAAAGGCTGGGAAGAGCTAAAGTCTTTTCAGGTCATTGTTCAAGCTTGGCTCATTTTCACACATTATTTCATATTATTTTTACACTTACGTTGCATTTCCCTTTGCTCTTTACTTTTTTTCCTTGTTGATTAACTAAACAGTTTATTGCTTTAAAATATGCTGGGTTTAATAATTATTCCTTTATGGATGGAAAAGTGTGTGTGTGTGTGTGTGTGTGTATGTGTGTGTGTGTCTTAGTATTTTAAAAAGCTAAAGAGTTGATATTAATTGATTTCATCGCACTTATTATTTAGAGATTACAAGTTTAATGTGCCATGGATTTAATTACAGTACTTGGCTGTGCGCTACATCACAAGCCCTTTTTTTCTGTAGTGCACGGAGCCATGG
>VVHJ01025912.1:4824-19231 GCA_015107715.1 Tylochromis polylepis
GCTGAATTATCAGACTACACTCAAGGTGTATATTAATTTTAAACCCCTTTTATTTCAGTGTTTTATTGTCTGCAGAGTGTGTGTGTGTGTGTGTGTGTGTGTGTGTGTATGAAGTCTTCTCACTTCCTTTAGACACTGGTACTCACAAACCTCAACATCCAGAGTCCAAATGTTTCACCCACATGTGCAAAAGAACTAAATATCCCTCAGACCACACCCATTCCTTCAAACGTTTGGAGCTGTTTCCAGGTGTCTGTAGCTCAAAAGTTAGAGCAGGTCAGCTACTAACCTCATTCGCTCCCAGGCAACATGCCAAATACCCGGCAAGATATTTACCCCAAGTTGCTCTCCGATGGAGTGCGAATGTTAGATAGAAAGCACTTGTGTGAATAAGTGTGGGTATAAAGAGCTCTGAGGGCTCCGGGAGAGTAGAAAAGTGCTGTTTAAGAATCACTCTTATCATATGAGTGCTGATCATTTTTGAAACAGTCGTTATTTCAGTCAAACGAGGAGACGTTTCCAGAATTAAAATGAATTTATTGCCTTTTTTTTTTTAAAATAAACATCTCAAATCAGTCTTTACTCAACATTCATCAATCATTTAATCCCTAAATCAACTCTTTCTATAAAGTTACAAAAATATACACCCGGTTAGCTCATCAGTTTTAATAACGTTATGTCACCATGGTCCATTTTCCTCATGCTGGTTTCTTTCTCCCAGGCAGACACTGGCTTCTCTTTAGGAAATGCACGAAGCCGCAGCGCTGCTGTACAGTGCATGACGATTATGTAACTCAGAGAAACTTCACTACCCTTTATTTATCTCAAATCGACAAAAATCAGTGTGAGAGCTGAAGACAGTGTTGCTGTTTCGCTGAGGCTCTGTCCTTGAACCCGATATTAGCGTTAGCCGAGGCCAGGGAGGTCCAAAGATTTAAACCTGTAACACAGACTGTATCATATTTGATACACGTGTTTTTGAGAGCTGTACATCATCAGTGTGACTGACAATCACACAAATAAGTTACAAACTGATATTTAATTAATTTTTTTTTTTTTAAAGCAAGCGGTTCAATAAACACACCGGTTTAAAAAAAGTCAATTATTTCACGGCTCAGGCTTTACATTGCGAACTCTCAGTTAACTCTCAGCTCTAAGGAGCTTGGAAAGAAAAGCGTCTGGACTAAAAGTTTCCTTGAAGACATTTCACTTTTCACCCGAGAAGCCTCTTCAGTTGGCTGATTGAGACCCACACCCGGTTTCACACCTGGGCTCGTGTGATTCGGTAGAGGATCAACAGGGGGTCCATGACCCTCTTGGGGGACACTCCCATAGGGCTTTAAATCTGGGACTCTCCACCATTTGCTCTTAGAACTGAAGAAACTTTCTCAGATGAGAGGTGAAACGTCTTCAAGAAACTTAAAGAAGTCCAGACGCTTTTCTTTCCAAGCTCCTTAGCCTACCATGACCTGGATGACTGAGAACCTTCAGACATATTAACTCTCAGGTGTTCTGCACCTCTACACACTGCAGTGGTTTTAGTAGTTAAAAAAAAAGTAAATCAGAACACATGTTTAAGTGACTCTACCAAAAATAAAAACATGGTGGAGGTGGCAGTGAATACAGTGCTGCTTTCAGTAACGCTGAAATTACAAGTTGTCAGTCCTGATGATACAAACGCATCACAGTTCTCAGCACACTCAAATTTCAGAGGGATCCTGTGGAGGTCTGTGGTAAGTTTTCATGATTTATAACCAATATTATTAATTTAAACTGCATTCTAATCATAAATAAATAATCAAATCATTATAAAGTGACAAAACTCCCTCGTGTCTTATTTTTTTCCTCGAACATACACGAACACGACATTAAAAATATTATTCTGAGTCAGCTTCGAGGGATCAAAACAACCTAAAAGTTTAATTAACTAGTTGGGCCAATGTGTGTTTTAAAAAAAAAAAAAAATCTGGATCTGCATTAAAACACACACGTGGTAACACGACGTACATGTGTACACCATCTTCTTTGAACTGAGACGTTCATGAACTTTTCTGTCCAACTTTTTGGAAATGTGGCACCTTTTCTTAATAAGATCAAATAAAATAAAGCAAACAAACAAACAGAAACCCCAAAACAAAAGAAAAACCCTGAAATATTCCTTTCATGCAGCTTGATGCAAAAACATGACAGGTGACGCAGATTTCTTTTGCGCATGCTCGCCCGGCTGAACGGGGAAGTAAACTAAAGCTCAGAAACACTCGCCGTTCCCGGATCTGAAGATAATATTCTTGAACATAGAAGAAGAAATGGAGCACTCAGGTTAAAGGAATGAAAGTTTCCTTTACGCCGAGTGGGTCGGCTCGTTCATCCCGTTCAGTGAAGGACCAAAATCAGAAATCCTGCTGGTCACTTTATTCTGGTTAAAAATATCAGCGCTGTAGGAGATCAGCGTAACGGTTCTTTGTGCAGTCGATACAGTGAGCGGGATAAAGCAATTCTTTTTGAAAAATTTAAGCCTTTTTCCATCTTCATTCCTTACAGCTTTAAAAACATGAAGTGACACCGAAAAAAAAAACACCGAATGTGAAACTCAGTCTCGGTTAGTTGTGCGTCAGAGTTACAGTTTTAGTTTGTTAACATTCACCGGCGTCACGTTTAAAGTTCGGTGCTCAGTCTGAGCGAGCTGCTCAGTGAAAAGGGAGCGCGTCGCTCACAAAACGCAGGAAAATCTTTCAGTCTCACAAAGCAGCGGCAGCAGTGCATGTTTAGAGCCAGACTTTAACTTTAACTGCAGCTGCCACGTGCTGCACGTTCAGTACCTGCACTGTAGCCCACATTAGCCATCATCAGTGTATTCATCCAAAATCTGCTACCAAGAACACACTCGTTATCTCTGCCCCTGGTTTTCCACTGTATTCAAATTCAGCGAAATATAAACAACAATCGTAGCTTTAACAACCTTAAAGTTCCCTTTTGAAAACTGTTTCACGCTTAGAATATTTACATCATTACTGCAATTATTAGCACCCGCTTTTCCCTTTAAAACACGGTCATGTTTCTCATCTATGATGTAGTTAGCGCTCTTTGCCTCCAGTTTTCATAGAAAGCAGATGAAATTGGTATAATATACACTGTATATTCACCCGTCAGGGAAACACTGTAAAATATCATTTTCATGAAATAGTTCTGAAACTCAAATGGAAGTTAAACTGACACGTATGACAAAGTGCATTTGAAAATGAAGGTGCAGTTTTGCAGCCCGTCCAGAAGAGGGCGACGCGCTCCCACTGAACACGGACCTGCTGAGGTTGTCGGATAGAAAAAAAAGTGGAGTTAGGTGAGAGTTGTCAGACCTCCTGCAGCTGGGAGGTTTAACTCTCACGTTCCCTTTGCTGTGCATGTCTGCAGCTTCGGTTTGGTTATGGCACTTCCTGTCAGCGCGTGGCGTCCTCTTGTCGCCTCCTACGCGTTTGTCTCCCGCTGGATCTGGATGTAACAGGCCTGTGGCAGAGACATGGTTTAAAAGCCTGCACGCATGATGGATGAAGAATGACTGTGATTGGAGTCAGAGCTGAAACAAAAACAACAATTTGGAGATTTCCTGAAATTTTGTTTTTGTTTCCTTCTGAGCAACTATGGAGACAAGCCCACATCTACCAGAGAAACCAGCACGCCGTCATGTTCACAAACAGGGAAGTGCTTATAGACATTTCTTATTGTAGGCTGACACAAAACTAGGAATTTGTTTCAAAGGGTTTCTAATCACGCTGCTTCAGATCCAGAAGAAACTCAAAGGTCCATAATATTATCTTGAAACATAAAGAAATATCCAATTATTTTACAGATGATACAAAATTCCAGTAAAAACATGAGCATTTCACAGGGTCGGATACTTTTACACCTTTTATGTAAATCTGTGTCTGGGAGTCGGCTGCTCTCACCTTTAGTGTTGTGAACATCAGTCCCAACTCTCCGTGCTGAATGTTGGGATCCATCAAATCTTCTATGAGGCTGATTTCAGCTCCCAGGTTTCTGATCCTGAGCAGCAGGATAATATGTGATGTGTTATTTGGATGTTTATAAAACTACATTCAAAGACAGGCAGGGTATAAAGGAGAAGACCGTGAAACTGAAAACAACCAGGACTGGTTTGGTCCTCTTTGACTTGCTTCGTTTGGTTTCCACTTCTTGTACAGCTACTTCAACAACCTCCAATAAAACACAGTACTTTATAAAATACTCAAGAAAATAGCTCAGGATGGAAAATGCCCTTCACTGTCTTACAGTTATAAATTCTGCCTGCGAGTACTTGTAAAATGTTCAGGTTTTTTTCTAATCATCATAAATATCACATTTTTAAAAACAATATTGTGATATAATTTTGAGGCTACATCTCCCACACCTGAATCTCTAAAGAGGGGACACAAATGTTCAACACTGTGAGGTCTAAGTCACCGGCAGGGCTGACTGCAACCCTGAATCCTACGCCCTCTGTTTTTAGGGACAAGCTAAAAGTACTTTTTTGGGAAAAATATACATATTTTTGGTAAATATCAGGTAGGATGATGACTTCTTTTGTTCCCTGATTGTCAAGAAAGCATGAGGTTAGGGTAACCAACACCGACCTCAAATATCACCAAGAAGGCAATACAGACACCTCTTACTACATGTAAATGCATGAGTGTGTGATAGGATACCTGGCTCTGAGCACCACATAAAGGAAGAGTGGGAACAGATCATCCATGCACCAGAGGAAGTCACCATGCAGCAGAGGTTTCACCTCCAGAGTCAGCTCCTCAAACGACTTCTGGATCACCACCAGCTTGTCTGACGGAGTGAATCTGGTGCTGCGTAAATATGAAGGCTTGATTTTTAATACTCAACTCGTGAATTTACATTAATCACTCATGACATCACGATATTTAAACAATAAGTAATGTTTAGTGCATAATGTGTGACCCTCTACCAAGTCTCAGTAGTTTGTGATCAAGTATCACAACATCCATTTAAAAACCAGCTGAGTGAAGGACTACCCGGGGTGTGCTTAAATAATGAGCTGCTGACTGAGTGAAATGACCTGGAAGTATCTGTGTGGCAGTCTTCATAAGAGCTGGGCAAACTCTCTAAATGCTTAGGATATAGCCGAGCATCCTTGATGAAGGAAAAGGAGACAATTGTGACATCCCATCCGAGTGATCATCCGTCCGACTAGCCTTCTTCTTAACTCACACAGAGAGCTGCTGCTGCTAAAGAGTTTTTTTTACTTGTGTGAAGAAACAGATTTATATTTTGAAAAGGTTAAGGGTTTGTAATCAGGACATCTGTAAATTCAGTTGTCACTAATTATCACTAATTATATTGTGCGAGAACACAGGGCAGCTACCTGATCTGTTGGAGTGTTTCCACAGCAGAAACAAAACAGGCGTCTTTGCTGCTGGACACAATCTGCAATGCATGCCGAGAGATCCAGTTACAGAGGATGAAACGAGAGCTGCAGCTGTAAATAAAAGCTGCACATCTGGACTGAAAATGATATAAAGAAATGGAAAGAAAAAAAACAAAAAAACAAAACACCTGCCTCACCTGCTTTTTCTCCCCAAGAATTGACATCCACAGCGGCCAGAACTTCCTAAAGAGGAAAAATTCAAATGAGACAAAACAAACAAACAAACGTTTTCCTGAAGAAGAAAACTTCTTAAGTTTTTACTTTTTTGTGTGTTTTGTACTCACTGCTGCACTTCCAGGAAGCTGAGCAGCGATTGGTCGGGCTGTTTGTTGAGTCGGAGGATGCGCTCCCAGTACTCCGACTCCTCCTGCTCCTCCTGCAGGGAGTACAGAGTAAAGAGAGGAGGATAGAGTCGAGGGAGCAGCAGAGGGAGGAGCAGAGAGGAGGAGCTCACCACCATGACACAGCTGGAGGACAACGTGGTAGAGGAAGAGGAGGAGAAAAACACAGACGAAGGGTTAGGAAAACTTCATGCGTCCTCTGTGTGTGTGTGTGTGTGTGTGTGTCACTCACCCTTGCCCTGTTGTGTAAGAGTTGTGTCTGCTCTTAGATGGAGATTTGGGGGCATCTGGTAGGACGCTGCCATCGTCTGGTAATCCTGGGAATAAAAACCTGCAGGCAGAATATTACAGTCATATTTAGTCAGGTGACAGATATGATATCACACATGCATAAATGTTTAAATTTATTGTATACAGGAGTTTTATTTAAGTTGGTTTTGCCTTCAGTTTCTAAATCTAATAAGGGCTCAGTTCCTGTAAACCAAATCTTAAAAGAAAGTCCCGACTCCCTCACAGTCAGCTGATTTATTTATTTTTGGTACAATAACTTTAATATGAAGCCATGTCATGTCTACTTCGAGAGTTAAAAGCCCAAAAAGTCCACAAGGGAGAGGTTGTCTTATTTTTTTCCAAAATGTTTGAGCTCTCACAACTTAAGTACACGAAATATCTACATGAAATTTTCAGATCCTCGACATAAAACATTCAGACATTCAATCTGACCCTGGAAAATATCTGCACACGTCTGAAATCATATGCACGAGTGCAGGTGGTCAGAATAGGATTTCAAGGTAGCGATAGAAATGTAGCAATGGCACAGAAAGCTGCACTAAGATGACCTTAAACAGGGAAACAGCCAAATTTCCTTTTTTTAGGAGCACAGTCCTGGACGTTTCTCCAGTCTCAGACTTTGTGTATAGAAACTCTTTTCTGAGGGCCCAACAAACAGACATGAATCCACCTGATGATGCTGTAGAAGTGCGTGAGGTAGGCCAGGACCTCTTGGACGGCCTGCCTGAGCAGCCTGCGGTTTGATCCCACACCGACGTACGTCATCCTGTATGCTGTCACCAAAGTCTCCACCAGCCAGCCCAGAGGGTGGTGGGGGGTCTCACATGCCTGACGCACACACACATACACAAATATCTATTAACAACAACAAAACTACAAATAACCGAAACCAGAAGACTTTCTTGACTGAGGAAAAACAGCCCATGATAATTTTGTAATATCCCACTCAAGATCTTCTTTGTGTCTGGACGGCTTCCAGTGTGTTCAAACATCACGTGATGGATCATCGCGGCTGATCGGGGCTGGGTCTCCAGCTGCCACAGCTATTACAGTTTCTATTTTCTAACTAGTCTGATTTATTTTATTTTGAATTCAGTTTAGTTTCAGCTGTTTAAAGAGTGAGTTTTCCCATTTTTGTTTACTTATTAGTTTTAGTCTTAAATTCCTATAATATGGCCAGATGTCAGATTTAGAAGTTCATAATGGGTACTAAATACAAACACGATGTTTTGTAAAGGCATACGTCGTCTTGGCAGGTGCTGCGTGACCAGTCAAAATATACGGAAACCACCTATATTTTTATTATTTCATTATATTTTAGTTAATTTAGCAACTATACAATATCATTTCAGGTAGCTTTCTTTTTTCTTCTCTTCAAAAATTCAAGTTCTAATTTATTTATTCTTTGCCATCTAAAAAGTCCCTAAAATTTAAAATTAAATTAATTTTTTTCTGCCTGTTCAGTTGACTGGAGATTATAAAATGGCCGTGAATTGTCGTTGGCTAGTCCACCACAGGCTGATCTGTCTAGTATGCAACTGCGTGCAGACACACAACCTCCACTCACCGCCCGTCTACCTGCAAATTCATCCTGTGACGGTGCCAAGGCAGACCCCACGACACGTTCATGCTGTTCCACATGATCTTTATTAGTGCGCAGAATAAACACGGTTGCTGTTCACAAACACACTGCGGCTGCAGCTTCCCTGCTGCCAGCCGCACACATCACCAACAACAACAACAACAACAACATGCCAAACAGGACCCTTTTTATGGCTGGCGAGGCGTGATTGCTGATGCCGCGCAGGTGAAGCCATCTCCACCGCACGGCACCGCAAGCCACGCCCCGCCACAATCCACTTTGCACTTTTACCTCTGCCGTGCACGCTGGATCTCCACTGATCAAGTTTGGTGGACACCCAAGTTTTTGATCACACCCCCGTACACACTGTCCTGTCATCAACTCTGTTTTACCAAAACTAGTTGCGTCTGCGCCTTAATGAAGGATAAATCTGTTTATTTAAATGTATGATCACTATACCTTGGTGAGGTATCTTCGGATGTTGTTGTAGTTTGCTGTAGTGACAGGTTCTTCATACTGAGGAATAAACTCCAGACACTCCAGGACTTTGGTCTGAGACCTGCTGAGGTCTGGACTGCAAACATACAGCACACAGACACATCCACTTATTTAAGCTGACAACTGTATACATAAGACACGATGAATTATTATCACACAGTCCGGCCCGTTAAGTAGTTTGGAAAGGTAGATATTTCTTCTGCGGGAGCTCAGCACATTTAGTTTAAAGTAAAATGATAAATACAACATTAATGTCTCATCTTTAAAATGTGTAGGTTTACACCATTATAAAAACTGTGTGGCAGAGCTTTCACTTTAACACACACAGTGTTTTATTAATGCCACTGTGGCAGTTACACCGTCAGCCAAACATGCCGAAGCACGACAGAACCACCGCCGTGTTGGATGGATGAGGTGGTGCTTTAAGTCATCAGCTGTTTCCTGTCAGTTTTATAGAAGTCTAGGGGAAAATGACTCTACTTCTCACTGAATTTATGATGGCAGTAAACACCTTTCTGATGAATTTATGGTGTCAGTTTTAGATGCAAGTGTTAATATGATATTCATTTTCGTAATTATGGTGCTATTTGAGGTAAAATGTACAATAAAGAAGTTTATCACTGAGACCCAATTTAAAAAAATCCAGCTAGTGACCATTAAAATGCCAAAAGTGAGCCTTTGAAACTGGATTTTATCAACCAACGTGTGGCCTCAAGTTGGATACATCCATCTTTTATTTGAAATCTATGGTCTAAACCAACACAAATTAAATCTGAGGCTTTGATGTTGCGTCCGTTATGTATCCGTGTCTACCTCTGCCGTCGTGCAGTTGTTATTGTAACAGCGATGTTCTCCCAGGCCGTCGTCCTCTCTCCTCTCCCCGCGGCGTCGCAGCCCAGCCGACTCCAACATTCATCAAACACACAGATCCACCTCTGATCTGCCGGCACGGCGTACTGACCCAGTCTGCTGCACGCGCGCAACATTTTCAAAGTTTTAAACCGTAACAGACAAAGAAGTTCACAAATAAAAGCCTGCACACTTCAGGAGCACATTTACATGCATTATTATAAAACCAGCTTAATAAATACTCACTTTAGGCCGTTCTTCTCCTTGTTTGAAGGTTCATCAATGCCTGACTTTGTGTACGTTCCAACCACCTTCAGCCCTGAGCTCCACTCTCCACTGAACTGGCCGTCCAGACTGTCACCATTAGGCATGGACAAAACCCCCTGAAGGAGAAGGGAAGAGGAGAGATGAATGAAACTTGTTTTAGAGTATTATTAGTAACAACTGCAATTAAAAGGAAAAAAGGTAGATTAAAGTTTTGAAGACTATCAAAATTAGACCTTTGCAGACACAGAGTCTTAAACAAAGAGCAGAAATGTCTTCTACCTTCCCACTGATGGTCCAGTCGTCAGTAAACTCCCCATGAAAAACCGTGTCATCGTCTGACATCAGCAAACCTGGACCCTGTCAGAAAACACACAGTGCATCAAACGTGTCACCAGCATGATTAAGATTTCATTAACACATTATATTTATTTACATTTCATCATCAGGTCAGATTTAAAGGCAGGTACGATACTTCACTAGTTCAGGAATCTCCATCAAAGGCGTGAGCTGCACAGGTGCACTACAAACTGCAGTCCAGTCACAAATATCATGGATAAGATTGGAACTTTATCGATCCTGAGCGAAACCCTTGTGTCTTTTATGTGCTCGGTGCAATAAAACTATAAACAGATGCAAAAAAAGGACATCTATAGTTAAAATTTATGTAAATATAAAGGGTTTTTTTTTTTTGTTAAACTGTCTGACTCAAGCTAGGAACATCCCAGAAAACATTTTGCAGTCTTGTCTGACAAACCCAAGCCAACCTAATTAACACCAGTCTGCTGGACGCCGTTCCTGTACTCTCTAGAAAGGGGATGTTTGTATTCAGTAATTCATTTACAATATCATTTTATCAACTAGAACATGATAAAGTCATTTTGTCTAACTGATTCACACACTGAGGTATCTGTGTCATCCACCTGTTTCTCTAAAAGGGCGAAAGGCAGGATACGGCCTCAGCAGGTTGCAGGGCTAACACAGAGAAATGGACGACCATTCAGCCCTATTAACACGCTTATTAGAATCACCAATTAACCTAACAAACCTAACGACTGTGGAGGAACAATGGAGTGCCCAGAGGAAACCCACAGAAGGAGAACATGCACACAAAGGGGCTCTGTCTGGCTGATGGATTCAAACCCAGGACGGTCTTGCTGTGAGGCTATAGGGATAACCACTGTAACGCTGATACTGGAGGGCAGAGAAGTGATTGCTGTGATGGTCCAGATGCAGTAAGCTCACCTCGCAACAACTGAGACAGAATTTACATGTATATAACCATAAAAGGATTAAAATGATGTTCATGTGTTTTAAAAAAAAAAAGCATGCTTGGATAATACTGGGGTTTGTATATATTGTATTTGTGTTGTATGGCTGAGATGAGCCTGATGTCCTTTGCTGGCATGTTTAGAGTCTACTAATGGGAGCAGTAGTGTGGTTAGCATATTTTAAATTCTGCTGTTTGACGAAGGAAAAGCATGAGCTCTGAGCGCTCTGCACCGCTCTCCGCCAGCCCAGGACCCCTCTGGTATGTGCTTCAGTGACATCAAAGAGAATCCTTTTTGATGATAAGCAGGATAAGTTATTTAATTATTACCTGCCACATGTAGGATGCATTGTGTAAAATGCATTTGGTATTTTATCAACACACCACAGGCCTGCAGCTACTACCTGTCTGCACCAACAATTCCAGCCGTATTACACTGCATGTTTCCCAACTTATCTGTTATTTCAGGTGCAGGGTTTTGTACATACTTATTATAAACTTTAAACTTTTTTCTAAAGTGTTGAACTAAACTAAACACATAGGATGAATAAAGACAAAAATGCATTTTTAAAATGTTCAAACTACTTTTCTTCTTTCAAATCAAATTAATTTAATTCAGAAATTTCTGTATTAAAAATGTCTTAAATACATAAAAAAAAATGCATTTAAATAAACCTGCAACCACTTATTTTAATAGCAAGTAACACAACATGCACCCCCCCAGATTAAAATGCCACTAAAACTCACTGATCAGCTAACAAATTTGTAAGCAGGTACATATTTCAGGGTGGACTTACGCTCATTTTGTTCTCTCTGAAAGTTCCTTCAAAGTACACGCTGTGCTGTGTGATGACCACCGCGCTGCCATGCCGCTGGTCATCCAGCCACATGCCCAGGTACTTCTCACCTCTGGGAGGAAAAATGAGATCAGGGACTGCTGGCAGTAGCATGTCTTTGATGCTTAATTCATTCACTGATACGCCATCTCTAGAAACCAGGACTACTCTGAACTGACCATTAGAGGAAACCTTGCTCCGTCTTACCTAAAGAGGTGCGTTCCACATCTAACACTTCTGAGTTTCCATATTTCTAAATGAGCAGTTTTCTTGGGGTTATTCAGACCTTGTGATATCATCGTAGACGCCGTAGCCCGTTTTCCTGTCGTGGACCCACTGCCCGATGAAAACGCTGGAGGAAGTCCTTGCCAGTTTGCCAGAGCTCAGCATGCCGTAACTGTGCCGCTGTCCATCACAGAAACAGCCTTCATACACCTCGCCACTGGCATACCTGAGTATGACACATACACAGCAGCCGTCTGTGTTAGTGTGCAGAGCCCACAGCTGTGGCCACTTTAAAAACAAAACAAAAAAAACCCACTGTGGAGACATGATGTTTTACTTCAGTTCCAAATTTGCTGACCCAAGACATTTGTTAATACGAGCTGAAGTCTTTAAAACTTAAAAAGCTTTTATATCTGTATATGGACGTCCAGCACTGCTACTTAACACCTGACTTTGGTGTTGAAGAAATGATCTCTGTAAGGGCACACGTACAGTTTCTACCATTTCACACCAGAAAGTTGGTAGAAAATGTGTACTGACTTGTACTTGCCAAAACCATGGATCTTGCCCTCTCTCCACTGTCCTTGGTAGGTGTCTGTTTTATTCATTGATTTATTAGGAATCACACACTCTCCATAGCTGGAAAGAAAAGTAACAGTTAGCAAAGATCAGCATATGTGGATATTTAAAACATGCCAGGGGTGAAGTGTAGGGTAGTTACGTCACTATTTCTGCTCCTTTTTTTAATCACATGATCAAAGGCAGGAGGTGAACAGGTTTCTTACTGGAAATGAACAACATATCCAGTAATCACCTCTGTATAAGACCAGGTTACTGTACTGACCCATCCTCCAGTCCATTCTTAAAGTTCCCCTTGTACAGCCGCCCGTCCGGCCACTTCATGGTTCCTCTGTGAAGGAAAATATAGTTTCTGCTTTAACCGTTTATCCAAAGTCATCAATTAAGTTCCCCACACAAAGAAGGAATTTACACAAGAAGGCTTTTTCTTCACTCATTGGCTTCTTGTGCTTTGATTCCTCATTCATGCACGTTGCTCCTCTTTGACCTAAAAACGTAATGACTTCAGACCTGCGTACTGAAGGAGTGGCTGTGCTTTTTAAATACATTATAAACATATTTTACATTAATCATTACTCCTAAGGGAACGAAAAGACATAAAGTTGGATTATTTGTTTTGTATTGCTAACTGTCTGGTTTTTTTGTATTTAAGTTGTATTGGAGACCTACTGAGTTGGGTACATTGTTTTAAGGGTTTATGCGTCATATAATAATACAATCCCATCAAATGCTGTTATTACTGTTCGATTTTACAGGTGTATTACATGAGGAACATTTTTAATGTTCTCCTAAATGATGCATTCAGAGACATTCCTAAATCTCAAAGTTTAAGGAGAATGCCAAAAACATGCTTTCTAACCTGCCATGAACCCGTCCTGCCAACCAGCTCCCGGTGTACTGAGCGTCTTTGAACCGTTCGCCTGCCGTGAACGTGTAGGAGGCCGTGCGAGTCATTGCTGGTGACGACCCCTGACCTCCGCCGCCCAGTATCTGATCCACTGCCTGGTTAAGAGATCGTAACCACTTGTTCTGCAGAGAGACAAGCACAAAACCAAAGCAGGCGCTTTAAGAAAGAATTCAATCTTTACAAAAAAAACGTTTTTTTACAAACTGACTTCTAAAAACTACGCATCAGCAATGTTTTAAACCATAAATGTACCTTTTCCTGCGGTGTTGAGGCCACCAGGGTGAAACTCTCTTCTGGACATGTTATTTTGAGGGCATGGCTGAAATTATGGAGCACAAGAGCAATAATTAACTTAATCGGTACAAAAAAAACAAGCAGGTGGATCTTTTAAATATTGTGTTACAAATGACATCCAACTTCCTCTCCCTAAACGCTTTGCAAGCAGGAGGTTCAACTTAAAAATATTTCTAGAATTAGATCACTCTTGTCTCCTGCTGATTTTCATAAGGTCATGCAATGCTCTGGAAGCTGCAATAAGTCAGAGCTCACTCCACTGATCCCAGCTGCTCAGATTTTAAAATCCGACTCATAAATAAAAAGCATAAATGACATCCTTATAAGTACATGAAGTACTTATTACCTTCTTATTAGTGTGGGTGTTGAACGAACTCTACTGGTTATTCTGAGGCCTCGGCTAGCAAACAAAGGTGACAAAAGTATTCTGTACCAGTACTTGTACATGATAGTAAGTACAGTAAGTACATGCTTTAAAGAGCAGTAGGTTTCATGGAAAGTTAACCATCACTGACAGCTTAATTAATTGCTGCTTGTTGCCCATCCAATAAATACAAAGTAAATTAAAAGATGAAAAAAGATCCCCGCATGAATCTCACTGCTCCCATGTTGCTGTTGAGGCTATAGTCTTACATAAATGTTTTTATCAGAGCGACTAACATTCCTTTACTTCGCATTAGTCAGCATGTAGATTGATTTCTACAACAACAAACTCACAGTCCGCTGCCGTTTTCAGTGACCGGTTTCACCCACAAGCAGGTCAGAGGGTAGATGTGATGAGTGGAGAACTGCGGACAAAGAGGGAGAGCAGCACTTTTTCTGTAATTCTCACATATTAGGTAACAACACGCTGTCCGAGATTACAAAACCTCAGAAACGATCACATTTTAAAAAAAGAAGAAAAAAAAGAAACTATCAAATCCTACTCTGTGTGTGCACGTGTGTGTGTGTGTGTGTGTGTGTGTGTGTGTGTGTGTGTGTGTGTGTGTGTGTGTGTGTGTGTGAGAGAGAGAGAGAGAGAGAGA
>VVHJ01025912.1:19251-37986 GCA_015107715.1 Tylochromis polylepis
GAAAAGAATCTTCTTTGCCAGTACTGAGAAGATGGAGGTAGACCAGAGGAGTGGTGCGGCGTGTGACTGGATTGTCATGGTAAATTTGCTTTCTGCCTCAGAGTGAATGGTAAAACTAAAAGTTCCAACTCTCAACACTGGTAAGGAGATCTGGATAAAGACCCAAGGAGTAAAATCACCTGAAGAGCTTCTGGGCTAATTCTTAGGGAAGCTCAGACATCCAGAAGGAATTTGAAGCCTTTGTGCCTTTGTGTCAAAAGAAGCCAGTAGAGATGGTTCAAGCATCTGCTCATGGGTGACTCATGGATGGAGGTTTTTGGGGCACATCTAACATCTAAGAGGGAAAGATCCAGAACTCACTGAGAGATTTTGTATCTCACTGGGCCTGGGAATGCCTAATGATCACTCAGGAGGAACAGGAAAGAGATGCTGGGGAGAAAGATGTCTAGAATATCCTGCATAATCTGATAGCAGATAAGCAGAATTGAGTGGATGGATGGCTGGATGGGTAGATGGACAGATAGACGGATGGATGGATAAGGAGAAGCCCTTGAAAGGGAACTGACCGGCTTTAATTTTTGATTGTTATGGGCAGAATTACAAACCTTTCTCGGTGCACCTTGCATGCCAACCACATTTTACAATTATGGGATTTATTTATGATGCACAAAATGACTTTTAGTACGTCAATGGCATCTCAAAGTTTTAACTCGCAACACGTGACATGAACCCAAAACTCTAGTAACACACCACACCACATCAAACGGGAAAGAAAACAGACTCTCAGGAAGAAACTGCTCTAAAACCAAAGAAAGTAGCCAGAGAGGACAAGCCAACAGTAAATGTAAGAATAAAGAAGCCATCATCTGGAAGAAATCAGTGACAGTCTCCTTGTTTAAAGCTAGACCACAGCAGTGAGAGACGCATCCTTTCACCATCACCCTTACAAGCTCTGAACTACTGCAGCTATGACCTCATCTACTTTCACCACTAACTAATGTTGGAAAATCTTCTAAACACAGATGAATCCACACACAGCAGCCTGCTGAGCAGCAGCTGGACAGAATCAGCCATCAGGACCACATGCACAGAATAAATGTTAACACAGGATGTCTGTAATGCTGGAATATTACCAATGATCATTGTTTGTTTTAGCGTCATTCACGTTAACCGAGTGGACAAAATATTAAAAACAGTATTAGGAAATATAATGGCCAGCAATTCTGACATCAAAGGAAAAATTCATATATGAACAACGCAATCCATCGTCCATCATTATACAAGCGGACAACAAATTCTTAGTTTAGTCGTAGATTAGTCGATAGTTCGTTCTGTCTTTTCATTTCCTGTCTAAGTGCTGACCAGTTGCCGTAGATGTGATCCCACCAGAGAAACTCTTGTCTCTCAGGTGGACCAACTTCAACTCCACCATCTTATTCTGCTGTGAAGATTTGGTGCAAGCTGGAGGGCTACTCCAACTAGAGGTGAATAGGTTTGTGTGCTGCCATGCCAAGCTCAACAAGGCTGCAAAGCAGAGCATAGACTAGTGTCGCCAAGTGTTACTGAAGAAGATGGAGCTGGAGCATGTCCATAGGATGAGAGACTCACTGGTGAGGCAGATAATTATTCGGCCTATATGATGTTTGCAGAGTTTCTATTTCTGCAGGAAGAAATCGCCTCAGATCTTTGAACTAACAGAAGAACTTGCTTCTGAAAGTCTATTAAGCTCCAGATCTTTAGACACCTGTAACATACATGAAGTCCTGTATTAACATTTATATAGCTGCCTTCAAATCCTAGTTGATCCTGTCAGAGTGGAAGCACTGAACACATGCCAGCCCACCTACAGTATGCTGCTGCAGCTCAAGCTCAGTTACAGTTACGTCTATTATTGGAGGTGAAACTGGGTAAACTGGTGCAAGGGATACTCACGAAGCTCTGAGAGGGAATTGTACCCTGAATAAAAGACACAATGTACATATGTAAGCTTCAGCTGTAAATCATGGCAGATGACCAGAAAACACTGTCAGGTCAGAGATCCTTTGGGTTTTCTCTGGTGAATAGTGAGTGCTGTTGTTAACCAAAAAATTAAAACAAAACAAAGTTAATTTTAAAAGACTTAGAAAAGGTTCCTTTATGCTCTGCTTCCCCCAAAATGAATTTATGCTACCAACACAAACAAGAAAAGCACTTTAATGTGGCTGATTTCATACTGACTTATTGTCTTTATGCGTCTGCGTACCTGTGTGTGCACCAGGGCGTCATTGAACAGTATGAACCAGTGATTTGAGAACCGCCCGGCGTTCTGCAGAGTCAGAGATCTGTTGCTGCTTTCACAGACCACACGACGCCTGGGAAGACGCAGGCACTCCTGAAGAACAAAATCACACACATAAATTTCCTTAATAAAACCCGGGGTACTCTGGTAGCTCATAAGCTGCAACACATGTCTCATAACTTAATGTGTTTTCACACAGGATGTGGCAGAGGTTGCACTCTGAAACCCATTACTTTCAATGGACTGTACTGCACAATGATGGGTTGCTGCTTTGCAGAGCAGCCCGCAGTTCAGATGCTCTTGCAGACACCTTGATCAAAGTGCAACAAATTTATAGAAAAGATGATCTACATTTGTGTAGGAATTTGATGAATTGTACAACTAAAGTTTGAATTTACAAGAGGAAACCCTTGGAAACAGGTTTCTATCCAAGCAGACACTTGAGGTGTGTGTTTTAACACACCAGTTCTCTACAGATCGATTATAGCTCTTAAGGAACTGAGGAAAGGAGGTGCAGAAAAGAGACTGACATCCAGCTGAAAGTTTTGAAAACTGTACCTATTTGTTCTGTCTTTGAACAGCATGCTACACCCATCAGTGAGAAAACTAGCCAAATACAACTACCCTATTACTTTAGCCAAGGAAAGACAGGCTGTTCAGGGCAAATTAATACTCTGAGAATCAGCTCAGTTTGAAAAGGAGCACTTAGAGAGCCCTGCCAGGAAGGCTAGTGGCTCTAGGGAGTGAAATAAAATTTAGAAGCACACTTGTTGTCATGGGTTAAAACCTCAAAGGAAAGCATAGTGACTAATGCATATAGACTAGAAAAAATATTACAGGATGCAGGCACATAAAACAGAGTTGTGCTCACAGTAGTTTTGCCAGATTGGGTCTTCCAGAACAAGAAGGTAGTTTCAGCCTCCTTCTTCCTTCTTAGCAGTGATGAAGACAGGGACTCGTAATCTTTATGACCCTGATCGAGGGACTGATACTCCACAGTTAACTGGGGAGAAAAGGAAAGACAGGATGACAGCTAATTTTGTACACTTGAACGTATAAAAGAGTTGGAGCCAATACAGTCACAGTAACAACCACTGGTCCTAAGATTGCTCAGTCATGGGAACAGAAACAGAAAGTGGGGGGGACGGAGCAAGGGAAAGAGAGAAAAAGAAGAAGGAAGGTCAAAAAAGTGCTTGAGACAAAAAGAGAGAAGAGGATTTTCTCACCACATCATAGCAGGCCGCCAGTTTGAGTAGGGCTCGGCTGTACTGGTGGAGCTGCTGCAGAGGCCAGTACAATATTGAAACCAGATCAACATCACCACCGGCTGACTGATCTGATACGGACAGCTGAGTGAGCAACGTCTGCCGAAAGCCTAAACTCTCACTGGGCAGGAACAGAGACAGGCAGAGACAGATGCACTCTTAGAATAACATGTCTGTTAAGTGACTGGGATAAGTTTTATGCTTTTAGTTTACGTCACAAAAGAAGAAAATATACAAGAACATATATTTCTCGTGTATTTATCATCAGCACAATCATCAAAATGAAATCCTCGGCTGTCAACTGTGCCACAATTTAACTGAGGCCACATTTAAACAGAAAGACAGTGGCAGCACTCCTACAGTGAGCAATTAAGAAAAATAAAAGTGCTTACAGCGAGAGTTTGTGAAGTGGTTGGAATCCGCCCATTACTTGGAAATCACCAACTGAAGAAAGATACCTGGAGTCAGACAGGGGGATTTTAATTTCGATTTTACTCCTCAGTGACACACAAGATACAGCTTTACAAGGTCAAGTGAACTAGTAAGAAGAGTTTAAACCCTCCATTTGAAACTAGAGGCGTTCTTACTATTAATGATCATTTGTAATAGGTTTGTCTTCCTGGCTTGTTTCTTTTAACTATATATCAGCTTATATAAGATGTAATGAAACCTAACCTGATCGCAGCATATGTATGCGTGTTCCCGATCTCCAGGAGGGTTTGCTTGTATGTAAAATAATTCTAGCCACAACATTTTAATTGATTTGTGCTGCAGGAATAAACAAAGCATCATGAATGTGCAGCTGACTGTGTGATGTGAACCTGACAACATGGATCAAAATCTCTGAGTTATGTTTCCAGCATCTTGCTGAATCTATGCCACGAAGAGTTAAGGCAGCTCTGAAGGCAACCCGCTACTAGTAAGGTAACTAATACAGTGAACAGTGAGTGTAAAAACAAACAAAAAAAAGGTTATAAATAGGCATTACAGGCATTAGTGACATAAACATGAGTATGTCTGTACTGTAGTTAATGTTTTCTTTGAGGAAATCACATCATGGGACTTTTGTGTGGTAAGACAAAAAAAAAAAAAAACCTTACTTTTTGTATGTGTCCATGAAATACTCTGTGTGTGTCAGCAGGGGAAGGGTAGTGACATCACAGCCCTGCACGTTATGCAGGAAGTAGGTGAGTGCCGTGGCATGTCGGCCAATCAGGGTGCTCAGCTGAACAAAACTCTCACAGAGAGAGAAGAAGAGATGAGTGCACTGCTCACCCAACACTGGACACACACTCTCTGCAGATGAGAAAACACACACACACAAACACTAATTTTAATAAATGTTTGAATAAGGCAGAATGAGGCAGTAGGTGCTTTCTGACCTCTGTTACGCAGAGGGGTGAGGAGGAGCTTCCTGACGCTGCTACACCAACAGTAGAAGTGTCTCTCTCTGGAGCCCAGCTCATGGATAGCTGAGATAAAACCCATGACATTGTGGTCTGCCAGCACTGAACAGCTCTGGCCTCCACTGCACACACTGCTAACATAACCCATCTACACACACACACACACAGAAAAAACAAGAGGCTAACATTTAGGTTACAACTACAGATAGTTAGTCTGGTGTGAGTAAGAACTTCCATCTCATAAATATGCTCGTGTTTTCATGGAAAAAAAAAATGCTCCACCCATCATTTTCCTTACTGTCTATCTTAAGTTGCGCTTTGGACCTACAAACCTCGATGCAGAAGGGCAGCAGGGTGGGTATGACTGTATAACTCTCCACCCTGTTGGGTGACCTCTGGCTTGAGCTTTGACTCTGGTGTAGGCTCTCAGCTTGAACTGGCTCCTTCTGTTGGCCGCAGTACAACAGGACTGGCTGCACACAGTCTCCATCAGCCAGGAGCAGGGAGTGACTCTGACCGGCTGACAAGTCCCAAACACGAAGGCCATCAGACAGCTATGGTGGTACACCCACAACAAAACAGTGTAAAATTAGGAAATGGATGGTGTTGGTCTGTTTTCCTACATTAGTGAAAATAAACATCTATGTGAATGAATAAATATTTGGCTAGAAGTGTGAAATGTGTGATTTTTTTAAATAAAAAATGGGATTAGATTTCTGTACCTTCACCTGCTGAGGGACAGTGACGGGGCTGTTGATGTGACCAAGTTGTCCACACATGTTGCTGCCCCATGAGTACACCTACAGCACAGAAGAGATGACATGAGGGGTGAGCATGCACTTACATACAAGTAATGCTTGAAACTTGAGACCTTGAAAAATAACATGATTAAAGTATCCTAAGACATTTGATTACATTTTATGTTTAAGGTTGATTCACTGACTTTGATGTTTAATTAGGATGTCTACTAGCTTTTTGTTAAAGCATAACTAATCTTTCTGGACTTCTCATTAAAACTTACAGAAATGTCAAGCTCATCTCAGCATGTAATTACAAGTAGTAATGGTTAGTAAGGTGTCAAGACCTTGGGACCATTAAATGTCAAAGGGAGTCCTTACATATAGCACCTGTTTGTCTAATCATGCTAAATGTGTGCTGTTTTTGTTACCTCACACTGAGCAGTGAGAGCCAGTGAATGGTGCGAGCCTGCAGCAACTTTGATCACTTCGTCACCTGTTAAAGACTTGATGCACAGAGGCTGGAGTCTGGACGCACAAACACACAGTTCAGTCTAATCTTATGGTTATAATTTCTTTCTTACACACATTTCCACCTAATTCAATCGAGCATTTCATCCCAAAAGATCGTATCTAATTTCCTTTTTAAAGTAATTCAGTTCTATTCACTTTTAAATCAATTATGCATGTTTTTATTACATCATCGTAGATATACAAGAAACACAATATAGACATTTTATTTTTAAAGATCACCGTTACACTTTATTTTCGGTCCCCACCTGGCGAGCTGATCTCCATGACCAAGTTGCCCCTCAGAGCCACGGCCCCAGCTCCAAACCTCTGTCTCCAGAAATGGCAGCCCGTCTTCTGCCTCCTCTGGCGCTCTAGCCGGGGCACCACCAGCTGAGGACGGCCTGCAAGCACAAGGGAGTCGCTTCCGAGGAGACCCTGAAGAAAAAATACACGAGCAGAGTAGAGTAAAAGTTTAATGTCCCTGTGGGAGGAACTTGCTTTGCAGAGAGTAATATATACATGAATAAAGGATGCTTGGGATTCAGTATGATGGTTTGTCCCCTTGAACAGACCATCACTTCATACGTGCTCAAGTTCATTAAGAGTGGCACTGGTGAACTTACATTAAGACAACCGAACTAGCAAATCACAGAATACGAAAGCACTGACTGAATAAAAGAAAAAATAGACTAGGTGATAATGTTCAAATAACTGAATCCTCACATAATGTCATATTTGAGCATTTGTCTATACTGTAAATTGAGTTTTTCATTAAAATTACATAACTCTATTACAAAATGTTTTTGTCAATGTTTCAGAATTATCTTGAAATCCTAAAAGAGCCCAGATGGACTTGAGTGATCTTTGAGTAATACGGATGTTATTTCTACACAATGCAATCTGCAGTGTTTCCCAGAATCAGCTGAATCAATACAGCTTCAGGATGATCCATCTCAAATGAATTCAGACTGGCCAAGTGGTGACTCAAGACATAAAGACGCTGGTATCTCCCAATATTTCGAGCATAAACCAAGCAAGGGGATCGTTATTGCTTGAGAAAACAAACTTTCATGGCTCTTCTGATATTTTAAGAGATGTCATTAATTTAGAAAATTCAGTGTTTATGTCTTCTCTGCAAACAAACTGCATCAGAGTTCAGTGCAGTGTTACTGACCAAACTACATGAGCAAACACAAACAAACCGCACCCATGAGGGTTTTCATGAACACACCCTAACGACTCAGAGAGCTTTGCTGGAATTAACATGTGCCACCTTGTACCTACAAAATACTTCAGCTATCCGGGAGCTGAGTGAAGCTGTTAAGCCAAGTTAAGCAGGCACAGAGTAGAAAGTCACAACATCAGTGAAAACATTCTGCTATTCAATATATCTAATAAATACTTTAAAAAAAAGGCTTTTCAGCAAAAACCTAAAATGTCAACGTGGTTTTCATTTCTGCGTCGGCTGTCGAGACACTTTCATTTTTACGCTCCTGAAACTGCTGGAAAGAGAAGCTAGTCTGCCGGCCCTTATGTGGCACAATCAATGTGTTTCATACAGCCTTTATTAAGTAAAGTTATTTGAAATCATTAGCAGAGTTATCAGAAATTACCAGTACCAGTATTGAGATAGAGTTGCTGAAGATAAATTGTTATAAATGTATAAGATGATCGCTAACAGTCTCTGGGAAAATTGTGGCTTTAATAAACTTAAATCCTAAAAAAAAAAATGAAGAACTCTAGGTGTAATTCCACTGAATATGCTAAATCAAAAAGTGAAGTGAAGTAAACCCAGTGCGGGTTTACTTCTTATTCTATCAGGTAGTGAAACTGGAGAAGCAAAAGTATGGGGCACAATAATCAATTCATCTCGACTGTGTCGTTTTAATAGGGGCTAGAAGGTAACGTGGTCATTAAAATTTGATTAAATGCCTGTTAAAACATTCTTATTATATTCCAGAACAAGCAGCTTTCCTAAGATCCTCTGATCCAAACAAAACAAGGGAGGTAATTTATTACAGGACACCAAATGCAAAATTAGATGAAACATCAACAAAAAATACAGTGTGTGCTTGTCCAGCAAGCTTTATGAGATTTCATCAGTCATTATGATAAAATTCTCACAAAGTTCTTCCAAGAGTTGAGGGCTAAGACTTGGTTTTAATTAGGGAAGTTAAAATTAGGTTAGGTGAGAGTGTGGCACTTACTAGTGATGAGTAAACTTAAAGGTAAGATGATCAGTAATGCATTATTTCCTCCATAATGATGCGAGAGACTGATCCAGTCATACAGAAAACAGTTACTTGAAGTTATTGCTCCTATAGGAGCTTCTACAAACAGCTGAATCATGAAGTGTCCTTAATTTTTAAGATGGCTGCAACCAGTCCTGTGAAAACTCTCTTTTCCCCTCCTCCCTGCACACAGAGTGGATCAGGCAGAGGGTCACTTGTAAACGAAACACTTTTAGTCAAAATATGAGAACGGATAACCCAAATAATCTCATACTCGGCAAAGCACTTACACATGTCCCCAGTAATGCGCGGGCCAACACTGAGGTAGATTGGATAAACAGCTGTCAAGATAAGCACGTAACATGTAGATGTACAGAGAGATTTCTCAATTTATTAGTAAGACCAAATTACATTTTCAGGTTATTTGAATGTCGTTTTTCTACAGATTAATAAAAACTTTAATAATGAAAAAAAATATATATTCAGAAAGCAAGAATAACCTTGATTAACTTAACAGTTTATTTGAACGCATAAGCTCAAGTTTTAAAAGATATGTTGCTCAAAGTGATGTTGTGATGTGATGTTGATGAAGTGATGTTGTATGTTGTGTCAAAGTGAAATGCAAACACAGGCAGAAACTGCACCGTGCGTTTTGTTGCAGGTAATATGCTTTTTCTTCTTCTGTTAATCGACAAAAGTGCCAGATAACGTATGAACGTGTTCAGTCCACACTGCTGTATTTCACTAATTACTAATGTCAAAAGTTAAAAATCATAATTATAGCGGTCTAAAGCTCAAACATAATCCTAACAGCAATTCCTGTAGTTCCAAAGCTAGAACTACAGGAATTACCTCTACAGTTTGCGCTCTGTACCTTGTTCGTTCATTTCAAATATAAATACAGATGCAAAAACTACAGAATTAAATGCTGTGTCTGTTTTTTTGTTAATAGCTTCTTACTGTCTTGATGAAAAGCTATGCTAAGAGGCTCCAGAGTTTGGGGTATCTTCTCATCTCACTCTTTGAAATAAAGTAAATAAGCTCATTTCCCAAATGTGCAGTTAAGCTGTTCACACCCTATCATTCCTACCGTGGGTGGGTGTTCCGGGAAGTGAGCTTCTCCTGCTCCTTGCCGTTTTCCCCTTCTGGTGTATGTTTGTGAGACTAGAGCTCTTCAGCCCCTGCAGGGACGCCTTTTCCTTCTCCAGACAGAGTCGAACTTCATTTAGACACACTGGGGAAGAGGAGTATGACCCAGACAGTCCACTGTTACTGTGAGACAGAAGGTCAAAGGTTAAGCTGCTAATACACTGAAGATAACAAACATCTTAGAAGGGCGTGTATCTGCATTAGTCGACGATTATTATTCACGTTTTGCAGTTCTGGGACACAGTTTTGAAACACAGTCTTACTTGTGCATTTGTCTCTTTGTATTTGAGTCATCTTTGTAACTGGAAGTCAGCAGGTCAGAGGAAGGAGTTGAGGAAATGCAGCTGTCGTCTGGATAGAACAGATGAGAGAGGGGAAAACATTACAGAAAGTAGCAAAGAAACAGCAATCGAAAAAAAAAAGGAATGAGTGAAGGATGAATCAAAAAGAAAAAAGCAGTGAACTATATTAAGTGTTACGTTAAATGACAAATTTCAAAACATCGAAGAGATGAATATCACAAACCTGAGGTATGGCTGCTCAGTGAGTCGGTGTCTTGTTTATCTAATGACTGATCAGAGAGTTTCTCAAGGAGATTTTGCAGCTCCAGCTCTTCAGAGAAGTTCTTGTTGGTTCTCCAGCCTGACAGCAAGTGCACTTTTGGGCTGCTGTCAGTCTCTGTTACACTGTCAGTGTGACCCTGAGATTCAAGGTTTGAGCTAAAGTTTTCCAGTGGAGGAAAGGCAAGGAAAGACATCTATGAGAGTTGGGAATTATTTTTGAAATTAAGTGTTAAAAGAGAGACGCGAGTTATGTAGTAACGTACAGTTTAGTGTTAGATTTGCTGTCTTCAGAACCAGGGCTGCTGCTTCCTGACATTCCTCCAGCCCGGAGCCTTCGTCTGGGTCCTCGAACTTGGGAAGACGTCTGTGAACACAAAACGACAAGGGGTATCACACATTGCTGAGAAAGCTATGGTACCCGATTATGGAAATGACTGGTTTATAGTCAGTTTTCAACAATTACACACCTGTGAAATGTTGAAACTGGACATTATTCAGATTAACAGAAAGTTGAGGCTTCACTGATGGGACAAAACATCGTGATTACACCAGCTAACGCACTGTTGGTCATTTATATGTCACCAAGAGTGACCAACAGTGCGTTAGGTGGTGACACATTCAATAGTGACCCATTAAAAGGGAGGAAGTGACCTTCATATGACCGGTCAGTTTCCCCTCACACTCCCTGACTGACAGCTCTGATTAGCTGTGCCGTACCTTTTTTTAAAGCTACATTTGTTTACTTTTTTTTTTTTTAATGAAGTTCAAAAAATGACCAACAACCATATCCTTTTTGGCATTATGAGAACATCAGTTTACTTGTGTAATGTATTCCAGAATAAAACTCTCACTGTTTAGAGTTTTATTCATTTGACCCGGTTAAAAATCAGCTGATTTGAACACAGAAGGAATCCCAGCTAGAAAATGAGTCTCAAATTAAAATGTAGTTATAAAGAAGACCTTTCATATGCTAGAAGTTGTTTTGACCACCCACGCCACATGATGGTGTGACTCTTTTAAGTTCACCCCGTGATTAATCAGAATTTAAACATACAGGACACAGATGCTTGTTTATTTTTCTCTACAGTTTTCTACAGAAACTGTGATATATCCCTTATTGATGCTCCAAGCCAGTTATGTAAAAAAGCTGAAGCTTGAGATTGTGATAATTGTAAAGTGCTCACATTTCCAGCCTTGAAAATCTGTCTCTCATGTGCTTAAGAAGTTACGAGGGCTCAAAAATTCTGGAAAACATAACCTGCATTAAAACGTGTGTTTGAGTGGGTTATAACTTGAATTTAAATAGTATGAAAAATCTAATACTTAGCTCCTATATGGAATTAACAGCTGCATTCATGTTATTCTAGAGTATTCATAATAATTTGATCTACTGTTGTAAGTAATGGCAGTTATCTCAGTATTTGTGTAGCCCCTTTTTCATTATAGTTCTTTAATTTATTCCTGTTTGTATTTTTATTTACCTCTCCTTTCATGGCTTCAGTTAACTCCACTCCGAGTGGGCAGTAATGAGAATCCTCAACTGCTGAGAGCTCCTCCCTCTCTGTCACCGAGTAGTGGGGTGACTGGCCTCGCTCCTTCTTCTTAGGGGCATGCTGGGTATTATAGTCCTGAGGAGGTAACCTGCGAACAAGAGCCAGGCTGTGGTATGCACCGCAGGCCACCTGCAGGAAAGAAATACAGCCAGTAAAGCTGAAACAGGACATCACAGCTTTGGAGGTTTAACGTGGCAATGAAAACATCTGAGATTTTACCTGAATCACATGTCTGCCTGCCAAGTGCTCCACCTGTGGACACAAAAGGAAAAGAACACATAAGTAAATGAACCATTTCATAAATTAAATAATACTTGAAAATTTCTAATATTATTGACATGTACTGAGAGATGTACTGTTTAACCATTACACTTGTGCTCCTATTTTCCTGTGTTGTGACATTTGTATTAGCTGTGTAATAAATTAGTAGTGAGACCTGTTTAACTATTACTACAGCAGTACTTCATGCCATTTAATAAACTAACAACTACATTTAACAGGCAAGGGTTTTAAATCTTTTCATTCATATCTATAAGAGGGACGAGTTGCAGTACTACCTTCTGTGGTTTCCCCACAGGGAAGGTGCTGGTGACCAGGCCGAGCTGGCAGCCACTACCCCACGCCCACAGCTCATTCTGGGCTGACAGAGCCAGGCTGTGCTCCCGTCCACAGGCAAGGTCCATAACCCGAACCACCACTGGAGGAACGACCTCACCGTCCACCACGCTGACAGGACAAGGCTCTGGAACTGTGGGGCAATTTTCTGTTTCATTAAAATCATACTAAGCCTGACACAGAAGTAAATAAATGCCTCTTTTTCACTGTTTCATCTAATTTAACAAGTTTTTATTTGGCCACCTCATATCTACTATCAGCATTGGTGCTACATGAATCTGTTTTAAGGCCTCATAAACATGTAGCTGGTAAATTAATATCAGCCTTTATAAAGAGCGAAAATGAAAAAAATAAAGCATGTTGCAAAAAACGGGAGGAAGCACTGACTGAAAATGGAAGTTTCACAACAATGGATAAAAGTAATGAGAAAAGAAAGTGTTGACTCTCTGACGAAGAACAGAAGTAAAAGATAAGCAAGAAAAAAGCTGATAGAGGCAGTGAAGGAAGAGAGAAGTTACAATGGAGAGCAGAGGCTGAACACAAGGGTAAAAGCTGGGAACATCAGAAGGATGGTGTTAACTAACCAGTGATGTTTGTGACTGTACCCTTCTCTGTTTGCCCACACTGTCCTGCAGTATTCTCCCCCCACATGTAGACGCTACCCTGCTCGCTCAGTGCACCGCAGTGGAAGCCGCCGGCAGCCACACGGACCACCGTCTTCCCCAGCAGAGAGACCTCTGGCACTGGAGCAGACACAGGGACGCTCAGCTCCCTCCATAAAAGCTCTCCAAATGAATATACCTGACCACCTAAAAGACAGTAACATCTGATAAGAAATGCAGTGATGGAGTATAAATGAAAGCAGTGCCTTCTTTACTACAAACAGACTTACCCTGTGCGAGCAGCAGGCCATGGTGTTCCCCCAGGGAGACCTGCAGCACGGGCCTGGACAGCAGCACCCTGTCTGGACAGAGCTGCCTGCTGTGGCCCGCTGAATGCCAGACGTGGAGGAGTCCTCGCTCTGGAGGTGTGGGAGCCTGCTCATCTGCGAGGCTGCAATAAAGCGTGAAAGAATAAATAAGTAAGTCTTAATAAGGCTGTGAATTCAGATGTGATCAACCCGAACAGATTCTCTAAATTCTGCACCTGGAAACCACCAACTGCAGAGATTAGATGTGATTTAGTGACGCTACTACGAGTGACAGGTGGATTATATTCCATCTCATCCATCTGTCAAACAATAATTATTTGCTCAATGTCTGCCGGCCCTGACACGCAGTTAAGTTTTGAAGTAGACAAACAAGTCTGTGCAGTTTACACAGCCCTCATACTGAACTAGACAAAAACATATGGCAGGATCGGGACTAAAAATTAGCTTAGGGTATAGAAATTGTGGCATGTCTTCATGCAATACACTTGCTTCTGTACCAATCCCAAACACTAAATAAACAACTGAATATAGGCACAGCTAGTAAGGTTCTGATATTGCTGTTTATATGTAATCAAAGCAGAAAAAGTTACAGATACGGGATTTTTGAGTATGCTACAACAGACTGTACAGAAAAGATGAAATCATGACGTCACCCGCTGCTTTGTAAAAATCCCATTTTAAAACGTACCCTGATTTATTGTTCTTCTGACTTTAATGGGGAACATAATTCACAAAATAGACATCATGTAGTATAGTCAATAACACTTGAATTTACTGACTGAGACCCTAAATTAATCAGGATTGTATTTACTGAGGGCACAGATCAAGGGAGCTGAAGAACATGTTCCCATAGACAGAGCTGTTTCCCCCTGCTCACCATCAGCTTTAAGGCACTTCAGCACTGGCTTTACTTTTCAGACCTAGAAGCTCTGTCTATTCTTTTTATACAATACAAAACCAAACCTCCCACATTATTAAAAAAATGTACTTCTGGTATTGTGTATTTTCCGTGTGATTATGAAATTCATACATCACTGTGGAAAAGTCTTGAATAACCCCTCATTTCTTCATATTTTGCTTTTAATGAGTCAGACTTCTACATTTTTTTAAGTGGTCTTAAGCAATAGTTCTTCAAGCTTTCTGAAGACCTCTGAAATGTTTTCTTTGGTCACTCAGGGCCCTGTACCTGGCCATTTTAAGATGAATGTTTATTTGGTTTGGTTGTTAAACTTACCTATGAATCACTGAAGTATTAATAAGGCACCTAACTCAAGAGATGAACCATCGCTGTGGCTACGCATAACAGACAACTTGCCAAAGAAGCAATTTAAAATTTTATCTTTAGACACTCTATTACAAGCAGCCTGTCACAAAAACACATCATTTGTTCCCGTTTCTTTATTTGAATCTACAAAAAAATTGGAGGACTCACTAGCTACACTCCATGAGACAGGAAGAGGAAATGATGGATGGAAATTACTGGTGTGGTTTACAGGGTGGGAAAGCAGGGCTTTAAGGAGCTGGTTAAAAACATCCCAGGTAAAAAAAATTTTTTCTGTACAATACTGTGCAGCTTCTGAAGAGTTACAAGGTTAAGTTAATTTAGTAGGACTAGTAGGTAGTCTGTAATCATAGACAGTATCAGAAAACAAGGATGCCCATCATTTACTTACAGTTATGAGTGCTGCAGCCTGTAATCATCAGTAAAACCTTGTTCAGTGTTTTTTTTCCCTCTATCATCAGAAATATCAGAATCAGATTGGAAAAATGAAGTGCAATTCTCTTAGTACAAACGAAGACACAGTCACGCAATAAAATTTAATTTAATTAATATAAAGAAATGAGGAATGACTCAAGACTTTTGCACAGTACTGTACGTATAACCATTAGCATAAAAGTTTCGCATGAGCTGTAATGGAAATGAAATTATAGAAGAACTAAAGTCTACTGGAATACTTACTTACTGAACACACAAGGTTCAATAAGTAAGGTTTAACTGAACTTTAATTGTTATTGTTTTTGAGTAAATGTGGATTTTTTTAATGTTCTCTTCTATGACTTTCAATAATCTCCCTATGACAAGAGCTTACTTGTTTATATTTCTGCATTTGTGAAGGTAGATATATGCACATGTGTGAATATACGGAGCTAATGACGAGCCTAATAAAACACAAAAAACCTTGTAAGTTGCAAAGCAGTTTCTCTTAGATTAATGGTATGAACTTTGTGTTTCAATGTACATAAATAAAAGCTTAACACACTGCTTAAGAGATTGTCCAAGATTAAATGAAGGCTAAAGGTATAAAGGATCTTGCTTTTATATTCAACATGTTTCCACTTAAAACAAGTTTCTCAGAGATTATAAAGCCAAGGTCCGCTGAAAGCGCTCCTATGTGCTTACCTTGCCTCTGGATTCTCCATCACTTCAGGCTCCCCATTCCTCAGCACACTTATGACACTTCTATGTTCATTTCTTCAAAGCTCTTCTTTGTTTTCCCTCTGAATGACTCAGCTGATAGGAACAAAGTGAATCCTCTGTCCTGCTGCAGTGCCTCGTTGGTTTATCAGGCTCCAGGGGCTTATTTGGTAAAACAACAAAGACACATTCAGTTTATCACTTGACGTAAGTCTGGCATGTATTAAAAACACTTAAGTCGTTACATCAGTTGGTTTTCTCTGGTTCAGATTTGTCCCAATGTTTGCATATGACTGAAATTTGGTCACGAGCTGTTTTCCGAGGCATTTATTTACAACCGTCCATGATTCAGGTGCAATTTTTTTTTTTTTTAAATTTATTTATTTTTAATGTGGCAGCACATAAAGGGCCAATAACCAAATCTGTAACACAGAACATGGTAAAATATACTGCCTTAGAAAACATTAATACTGATTTTCAGCTTGTTGTGCAGCACCCTGTACCCTAATACATCACTCTATTACATGAAAAGTGGCACGGTAAAGGAAGTAATATTTACATAGATGATGTATCACATAAATCCTATTCTTTGCTTTACAGTCTTTGATGTAAACATTGTTTCCACTGATCGGTATGTTAACAGACTTGATGTTTTTGGTGTAAACACAGTTTATGCAGGTTACTTTACTGTGGTTTCAGAGTACTGACATGCTTTAAGTATGCCTCTTTGAATAACTCATGTAAATATAAGTCATTGTAGCCTCACAGAAAGAAGGTCCTTGGTTTGAATCCACTGAGTGAATCCAGAGTAAAGAGAAAGAGGCACCAGTCCAAAGACATGCTCATTAGGCCTGCCGAGAATGGTTGACTGAGTCTATGTGGTATCCATGAGAAGGGTGTACCCCATCTATGGCTCAGCTCTATGACAACTGGGACTCCAGCCCCCCCACAACCATGAACTGGATAAGCATAGAAAGATCGATGGACAGATAGGATGAAGGTAGGGCATGTTCTATCTATTATGTTCTATTATCATCGCCATTTTCTAGATAATGAAGTTTTAAAGAAAACTACTTGAGCTGGGTGCTTCGCACTTTTAAGGGTAAATCAGGTATCTGGTACCACTATGGACTCTCAGAAGTGAAGCTCAAGCTAACACACAATGACCCATGTTTTGAGTCCCAAAAATTGTTGGATGCCTCAACTCTGACAGAAGATGTGGAGGTCTGTAGAAAGCACAGTTTGGCAGGTAGAGCACTGTTATTGTATTTACAGCTTCTCGTATGCAGAGGACATAATATTCTTTAAAACAGTCCAAATCAGGTGAATGGTACAATAGTTATTAATGCCTGAATATGGACAAACACATTTTCGTCCACATTCAGCGCGAAATCGCCCACTTTTTTTAATAAAAAGAGTCTCTTAATATTATATTTTAAAAATTGTGACGTGACCTCTCATTTCTCCTATATGAACATAAGTAACTCTGCTTTTAACATTAACTTTAGCTCGACTTCTTAGTAGTTTCTTTCTCAAAATTTGCCAAATATTTCTTCTATGGTTTTTCACGGCTAATAAATCACTTATATACGATATACAAAAACATTACAACATTGTAATGTAATCATCGTTAACGCCGATGCTACATTAAAGGTCAGTTTAGCTCTATTTACAAAACAGTGGCGGTAACAAAATTCATATCTAATAGCTATCTAATCTCGGAAGCTGTTTACTTTCACAGACTGACAGCCGTGCTTCTTCTGTCATCGAGTGAAGACAGAAACAGCTGTGATCATCTAAAGTTTTTCTTTAATCCCCTGACAGAATTTCCTATACTATCTAAGAATACGTGAGAAAAGCGAATAACCTGAAGTTGGCTAGCTCAATGCTACAGCTGCTAAATAAGCTAACTAAACTCACCTACAGCCCGTTTGAAGTCGGCGGAAGGCTGCGGAGGTTTGTGATGCGGTCACTGTGAATAAATCCGGATAACTCTGTCCAGGTGTCACAGCAGGAACACCGAGCTAAGGCGTCTCTTTTTAAATTTTTGTATTTATTCAAATCAGTGCAGCGCAATGAAAGCAGAAGTGGTCTGACAGTACTGTGTGGTTGTTGTTGTTGGGAGGAAACTCTGCGATGGCATCCGTGCAGGGACAAACTTTACAGCGGCGCCACACCTGTTGCTACAGCACCCGAAAGAAGCTCTAGTTTTAAAAAGAACCTCTGTCTTCAGAGTGCAGTCTTACTGGCGTATCATCTTTTTCAAATCCAGTTATCTGTCTCATGTGGAGACCCACGAGTGCCAAAATGAATTATAGAAATACGGATTAAATAATTAATTAAACGTGACATCAATTCATTGAAATTTTAAATACGTAAACAAGTACTTCATTAAATTTTTTAAATTACATGAATAGCTATTTAATTAATTATTAAATGTCGAATTAATTATTTAATTATACACTGCTCAAAAAAATAAAGGGAACACAAAAATAAGACATCCCAGATCTGAATGAATGAAATATTCTTATTAAACACTTTGTTCTTTACATAGCTGAATGGGCTGCCAAGAAAATCACACAAAAATTATCAATGGAAATCAAATTTACCAACCCATGGAGGTCTGGATTTGGAGTCACACTCAAAATTAAAGTGGAAAAACACACTACAGGCTGATCCACCTTTGATGTAATGTCCTTAAAACAAGTCAAAATGAGGCTCAGTAGTGTGTGTGGCCTCCACGTGCCTGTATGACCTTCCTACAACACCTGGGCATGCTCCTGATGAGGTGGCGGATGGTCTCCTGAGGGATCTCCTCCCAGACCTGGACTAAAGCATCCACCAACTCCTGGACAGTCTGTGATACAACGCGGCGTTGGTGGATGGAGCGAGACATGATGTGCCAGATGTGCTTAATTGGATTCAGGTCTGGGGAACGGGCGGGCCAGAAAGCATAGGTACTGAGAAGTGGTCTGTGGTCACCACCTGCAGAACCACTCCTTTATTGGGGATGTCTTGCTAATTGCCTATAATTTCCACCTGTTGTCTATTCCATTTGCACAGCAGCATGTGAAATTG
>VVHJ01025920.1:0-49055 GCA_015107715.1 Tylochromis polylepis
CCGGCCCACCCACCATCTGAGGCCAGCGGAGAGCCAGCCGGTCCGGCCCGCCCGAGGCCGGACCAGTGTCGGAGGCCACGCGGCCGACCTCCGGACCAGCCTCGCCGTCGCTGCTGGGCGAGCGGCCGTCCGCCGGAGCTGTTGTCACCCTACCGCGGGACCTGTCGCCGGGAGCGTCGCCGGCCAGGGCTGATCCCCTCTTCCGTCCGCGGGGGGGGGAGTAGGTTCGGCCGGTTGGAGCCCCGGCCTCAATCGGGTGATGGGGGTATGTGGCGGGGCGTGGCTTGCGGTGCCGTGCGGTGGAGATGGCTTCACCTGCACGGCATCAGCAATCACGCCTCGCCAGCCATAAAAGGGGTCCTGATTGTGGGGTTGTTGTTGGTGTTAGGTGCGGCTGGCAGCGGGAGAGCTGCAGCCGGCGTTTGTTTAGCAGCAACCGTGTGAAGTGGGTGCATTGTGTGTGTGTTCGAATAAAAACATGTGGAACAACATGAGCGAGTCGTGGGGTCTGCCTTGGGTCCGCTACAGTAGTCTTCAGGAATAGTTCTCCAGGCTTCTTAAAGGACATTCAAAGCTCTTCTTTTGATGTTTCTGCATTTTGTTCTGTTCTCTGTCAGCATGATCCCACATTGCTTCAATAATGTTGAGGTCCGGGCTCTGGGGAGACCAATCCATGACTGTTAGTGCTCCACTGTGTTTTTCTACTCAGGTATGATTTTACGATTTTACTGCATTGGCAGTGTGTTTGGGATCATTGTCATGCTGAAAAATGAAGCTGCTTCCAATCAGATGCAAAATCTGATAGTACTTTCCTGTGTTCATAATTTATCAGTTTTTGACAAGTTTTCGATCAGACCTGTTGTCCCTGATTTTCAGTCATCACACTCTATATGATATAGGTGATCATATACTGTACTAAAAACAATTAACGGACGCTGAAACAAGTGAATAGAAATGTCAATAAACCCATCATGCAGTTGAAGTAAGTTAATAGTTTATCATTTGAGTTTCTGGGTCAGTCAAATGGATTTTTCCTCTCCTGAAAGAGGAAACTCCCCGCTTCCCATTTGTCATGAGTGTGGTGCTTGCTTGGAAAATCCCTCTGATAAAAAAGACACGGTGAGATCTACCTTCCTAGCATCGTGGGTGGTATGTTAGGAATGCTGAAGTGGTCTGAATGTGCTCAGAAATGCGGGAAGAAGGTGTTCTGTCACTTCTGGCGTGGTTTGACTGATACAGAAAATGTGATGACACCAACCACCGGTGAGCATGTAGCCCCAAAAGCTGGATGGACAGCATACTGTGCATTATGACAAGCACATTTTGCAGTAGGTTAAAATAGTGAGAATCAGTTTATTTTTCATGGAAGAATGACTCAAGCTTGAAACAATATGCTGCAACAATTTCCAGTAACTTCACTTCATTAGAAACTTCTCTTGGTTTTTTTTGTTGAAAACAATGCTTTGCCCTGTTCGTACACATACCATACGCACATCTGGCCCATGGCGTGCTGTTCTGGCCACTTGTGCATGGGGATGTTTCACTCCTGAGAACAATGGAATGAGTTCTTGGCTGTGCTTGAGGGCGTGGAGGGTGTACAGCGCAAGGGTTGGGGTGAGCGATGTGGCCCCGGCTGTGTGGATGTGACCCGGGCCTGGGTGGGACCGCAGGAAGTCTGCCGCTTGCTGCACAGCCCTCTCAGACCGCCGCAAGGTCATGAATTATCTAAGCGACTCATCACAGCATGACGTCAACACTTGGTTGTCAACTTTAGAGGCTTCAAAAGGAACGTCACGATCAAATGTGTGAATATATCATGTGGCGAGTTCATTTCCCGAGTTCTAGCCAGCCAGGGGTGTAGCTAGGAAGACCCATGACAGAATACCGTCTTTTTTTAAGGCAGTATTAATTAATCCTACTGAGCTGTTTCATTTTTGTTTTTTGTCCTCTGCAGCTGTATGAAGTTCGAGCCATTATCTTGGAGGAAAAACGCTCTTTAAGACTTTGTTGCTGTAGAGTGGGACATTTTTAACAGTTATGTGTGCAGTAGGGCACATATAACCAGACAGGTGGCAAACTAGTCATCTTAATAATTTTATTTCAAGGTAAAATCCAAAAGTGAACTCAGCTAAAATAAGGCACAGGTAAGGTGCTGTGCAAAAGTCTCGAGCCAACCCTCATTTCTTCATATTTTGGAGAAAGACAGACTTTCTTGTCCCTTTTTAAAAAGTACTCTTAGGCAATATTTCTCCAGGCTTTCTGAAGACCTGTCAAGGTTTTCTTTGGACGTCGCTGCTGTTTTACTTATTTTCGGTCCAGACCTTGTACCTGACCATTTTCAAAATAATGTTTTTGTTTGTTAACCCACTTACCTCTGAATCATTCAAGCATAAAAAGACATATAACAGACAACTTGGCAAAAAAACAATTTTAAATTGTATCTTAAGGCACTTTGTTACTAGCAGCCAGTCACAAAAACACATCACTTGTTTCCATTTCTTTAGTTGGATCTATGAAAAATGTCAAAGATAACTCAGTTTGACATAAAATAGTATTTTTCTACCAACAAGGTGATTCCCAGAGAGGTAATAACTGAAAACTCTGCATATCTCAGCATGGTGTGGAGTGTGTCCTTAAAATATTGAGGTAACTGAACAAGTGGAGGACAAAAAAAAAACTATCTGAAACCTCATCAGAAATGGTCGTAGTTGATTCTTATGGAAGGAGGATTCTTTGTTCAAATCAATGCATTTCAGTCAGTGGTGTTGGAAATCTGGTCAAAATTGATGAATTATGAACACAGAAAAGTACCATTAGATTTTGATCTACCGCGCAATACCATCTGGAAAGCTTCATTTTTCAGCATGACAATGATCCCAAACACACTGCCAATGCAGTAAAATCATACCTGGATAGAAAAACACACAGTGGAGCACTATCAGTCATGGATTGCCCTCCCCAGAGCCCGGACCTCAACATTATTGAGGCAGTGTGGGATCATGTTGACAGAGAACAGAACAAAAGGCAGAAACATCCAAAGAAGAGCTTTGAATGTCCTTCAAGAAGCCTGGAGAACTATTGCTGAAGACTACTTAAAGAAATGATGAGAAAGCTGCCTAAGAGAGTTCAGACTGTGCTGAAGAATAAAGGTGGTCACACCAAATATTGCCCTATCAAGTTTATTAGAATTGTACAAACTCTGTTTTCGCACGTTTCATTAATCCTTTAGACAATACTTCAGATGGAAATCAGTCTTTAGACTATTAGAGGAAATCACGCAACAGTTTTTTTACAGTTATGTTGCAACCTGTTCAGACACTGGTATCAAAAAAGTTGAAAACATGAAAAAAGTCACCTAATTTTTCCTTATCTGTTGAATTTAACTTAACTTTAAATTTAACTTAAGCTCCACGCAATTGTCTAACTGTAATGGTTGAGCTAATCTTTCCATCTACCTCCACCCACTGCAGAAGTATCCCTTGGGTTAGGTGGAGCCCTGCTTGATGCTAGTCTAAATGAACCATAGGTACTATTACATCTGCCATTTGTTTACCTTGCAAACGGTTGTGTTCTGATATTCAGGTTTTTTTTACATTTTACAGCACGACATCTAAGACAACCCTCCTTGCAAACATCATTCATTTTGAATCAAACTCTTCAAAACATCTCAAACAATAAGCTTATTCTAGTTTTAAAGAGCACAGTTCCTCCTGCTCAGGGCAGCGGGCCAGTGTCCACTTGTACGAGGCGTGCCATCACTCTCGTCTTCAGGATCATCTTGCCAACAGGAACTCCCTAGCTCCTCTCCTAGCTTCCTGCCATTGTTCTTCTCTTTGCCACCAGGCGCAGGCTCCTCCCAGGATCTGGGAAAAGGTGGGATGCTGTAGCGCCCCATTTCCCCTTTGATCAGCTATGACCACAGCTGGTGGAGGAGGGGTGTGTTAGGGGCAGAATCCATAAAAGTGACTGGCTTTTTGTGTGTATGTGAGATGTTTGATTTGAAATACCCTCGCAAATAAAGGCAAAAAACACCAGCCTCGAGATCTGGCATGTACAAATATGTGATCTTAAACAATAACACAATAACACAATAACACATAAAATCTTACTTTTATAAAGTATACAGATTTAAAAGCACCATTTAGATTCAGATCTGATTGAGGTATTGTGATGTGAGTGAGTTCCCACGGTTTAGGTTTACAGTCTATTCTCAATGTTTCCTGTCACACTATACGAGTGAGTTTCTCCTGGAAAATATCTAATCAGTTAATTCCAATTAAAAGCCGAATTGTGAATTTACGGCACAGGGGTGTCGAAAAACACCACTGTTGAACTTCTGCTGGAAGTTGAAGGCCGTCACAGTATTAACTGCTTAACAAGAAAAGACATTTTTAGTCATGTGAATGAAAGTGTTGATACAAAGAAAAAAAACAACCTTTGCTTGCCCTGAAGAGCTTTACAACACAGCTGGCTCCAGGACTACTTTTTTTTAGCTGTCATGAAACCCACAACAACAAGAAAAAACTCAGATTAGCCAAAATGAGAATAAAGAGAAGTACAGCTGACAGTTGGAATCGTTACTGTAACATACAGTACTGTGCAAAAATGTTGATTCAACCCTCATTTCTTCAGGAATAGTTCTCCAGGCTTTCCAGATGGTATTGCATGTTGGATCAAAATTCCATCAATTTTGACAAGATCTCCAACACCATTGAAAGTTCAGCCTAAAAGCTATGACAGAGCCTCAATCATCTTTTAAATATAGCATACAGAAACATACTGGCAAGGATTTGAACCAAACCTTTCCAATTCATCTCTCCATCAGACCTGTTGTCATTGATTTTCAGTCCAGTTCTTGTGTAATTTTTATACCTCAGCCTTTTCTCCCTGTTTCCCTTCTTTAAGAACGGCTTCTTGACAGCCGCCTTTCCACTGAGACCATTTCTGATGAGGCTTCAGATAGTTTTTTAGGCCTTGCCCTTCTTCTGTTGTCCAGTTTCCTCAAATCTTTTTTTAAGGACACACTGAGCCTTAGCTCTTATGAGCAGACACAATGCTGGTTCATCTCTTGAGTTAGGAGCCTTTTTTATGATTGAATGATTCATATGTTGTGTTAAAGTGGCTTAACAAACAAAAACATTTCTCTGAAAATGGTCAGAGTGAAAAAGCAGTAAATTTCCAAAGAAACACATTTAAAAAACCTTCAAGAAGCCTGGAGAAATATTGCTCAATAGCAGTTTTAAAAATGCCAAGAAAGTCTGACTTCTTGGAAGAAAAATATAAAGAAATGAGGGGTGGCTCGAGACTTTTGCACAGTACTGTATTTTCAGAACTTCAGGTCCTGCTGTTTAGCTAACTTTTCTCCTTTTTTATGGACTTTATGTAAAGGTCTTTTCACACCTGAGTTGTTTGGCTCATTTTCTCATCTAGCTGAACCAAACCCCTATCTGCATAGGTCTTTGGCGACCACAGCAGATATGTTTAAAGCCCAATGGTGTCGATGTCCTGCACATGTAGATGATTAGGTGAAAAGTTGGCTGAAAAGTTGACATTTGCTACAGTGGACAGTTTTCATTGTTTCCAACTCTGGAGAACTTCTTTGAATATTCTGACTTCAACCTACTTTGTTGCAGGAGCTAAGCTAGTCATGAAGAAGAGTAGTGCACTTCACTGGTTATTCTCATAGAGGGTATAAAAGATGGTTTGGGGCTCAAAATTAGCATTCTGGCCACTGGCATGTTGTTTTCTTGGAGCGAAAACTTACCTTGTATGGAAAGAGTGGGGCACTCATTTACTAGCTAATGCTAAGGAGCTTGGTTTGCTAGCTGCACATGCCAACATACTGGCTAATTAGAGCTGAGTAATGGACTAATGAAATACACAAACTTCTTTGGACAGTCCAACCACATAGCAAGCCATAAGATCAGTCTTATAATCCATTACAAAGGTTCAAAAAGGCACAAAAACAGTGACGAGGTGCAGTTTAATGACTCAGTGTAGTAGATAAGGCCTTGTGGCTGGCTAAAGGAAAAGGTACTGGCTTCATAAACCAGGGGGTATGGGTTTGAGTCCCATCTGGGGAGACCTCCAATAGAGTTTTGCAGTATGTGCAGGGCTCATAACCCAGAAAAGAGTCAGCAGCCATGACGGTTGGTGCTTCAGTCCCTAGTTCTTCCAGTTCTTGATCATGCTGAACCTCACATACTCTCCAATGTGTCCATTGGGATGCTTTGGCCGCCTCACCAAACTGCCACTGAAAATCACAAGTCATCACTCACTATTGTTTCACAGGGGACTTCCTGAAGCCCTGAAGGGAAAGTTTGTCCACTACCACCAAACCATAGGGTCTGGAAAATGAAGCTGCATTCAAAATATTTTGGTTTCTTATCAGTTCTGCTCTATTTTTGTCTGTAATATAATTAACATCCAGTCTCTGGCTATAAAACCATTGTTCATTGTTTTAAACATCACTCTTTAAGATCTCACAAGATTTCCCTTGTAGGTAGCAATGTGTCAGTTAAAGGGACCTTAGCAGTGGGAGGTGTGGAAAAACAAAAGGAAAAGTTGTAAAAGAAAACAAGATGACATTAAGCTAAGGCTAAGAAATTCCAAGAAAAGGTATTCTCAGGATATCCAACAAATCTGATCTCTTTGTTGACAGAGAAAACTGAATGCTGTCCTTCAATTGTGAGAATTTTCTGGTCAGCCCTGAGTTTTCACACCAGTGAGAATAACTCAGGCCAGAAGCTTGATCCTTTCTCATGCTCCTTTCCCAGCGTGCTTCAAGTGTTTTTTAGAGGGGCATCAGTGAGGTGGGGTTGGAGGGTGCATAGGAAGGAAAAGGTGTAGCTGGGAAATCTCATAGAGGCTCCTCAGCGAACAAGAGGACACCCCAGTCAGGATCTGGGCGTCGCTGCCAAGTCATCTCAGGGTCGCAGACTGCAGCGGCCGTTCTTTCGGTGAAGCAGGCGCAGAAAGCCTTGCAGAGATGTAAACATGCATGTGAGTGAGAGGACGTGGAAAGAGGAGAAGGAGCCTCGGTGCTCATGTGCAGTGTTTCCTCAGGAGATGAGGAATGACTTCCTCTCTGAGATTAGCAGAAGACAGCACAGTTTGTGGGGACAAGCACTTCCACATGCCCATTTATAATAATAACATTAATGATATGCATTCATGCAGTGCTCATTTGGCACGCCATCAGGGTGATAGACATGAATTGTTTCCATGTTATACTGATCTTCTTCCACCTACTGCTTTAGTTATAATATCTAAACATCTATCACACCCTCCTAGCTTCACTTTTTATTTAGTGCCATCAGCCAAAACTTCAGTCCAACACTTAAATTTCCAAACCCTGCATGCTGACAGTGTCTCTACGTTCACATTGGCATGCTCACAGAAGCTGTTTCATGACACAAAATATAATTTTTTAACACACTATAAACTGGATGCTGATGTGAGACTTATTATGAACTAAAATAGTAATGTTTGTGAAAACAATATTTAATGCAGTGGACCCCATGCGGTGTGTATGGCTGAATGAAAAGTTTTGTAGCTCTCTCTTAAATCTCTCTCTCTGTGAACTGGTATACTTTCCATGTCAGGTGTTGCAACCAATGTAAAACTAGGAAAATATCAACTTATCGTAAAATCTGCCCGTGGCTCAGTCGGGCCCCTTCCCGGGGGTGAGGGGGCTCTCGGACCTTGGGCCTATGGGCCCGGGGCTCGGTCCACTCTGGTGCGGCTGGCTGCCGGCAGAGCCTGCGGGTTCGTCACCGCAGCCCCCTGTGGCTTCTGCGCAGTGGGTGCTGGGTGACCCCACATCTGGGGCTCTCCTCAGCTCCTTCCGGGAGGGTGGCGCGGCTGCCTCTCCGGTGGTCCTCCTTGGGCTCTCGCGCTCTGGGGGGCCTCTGGATGTCTGGGGCCTGGATCTCCTCCGTGCCTGTTTCATGCCCTGGGAGGCAGGGCTATGGCTCCCCACACCCTCTAGCAGACAGTTACATGGAGAAACCTTCTGAATACAAGTGCACTCACGCACACAGGTGTACACACAGGTGCTCAGAGACACAGGCTATATCTTCCTTGGCTGCTGCCTCAGGACGTGTTGTGCGCTGTCGGTCTTGCATGCTGCTCAGTAACATTCGATATTTAGTATTTAATGTTGCTTACACTTATCTAGGTTGTTGCTGTGATCTCCCTGTTGTGTTGCTCTCTTTTTGCTTGTTTTCTCTTTTTCTTTCAGCAGGTGATCCAGTGGATTTTTTGTTGTCCCCTTTCACTGTCCCTCTTCCCCTCTGTTTTCTCTCCCCCTTTCTTTCTTTCTCCCTTTCCTATCCCCCAGTCATGTCTGTCCAGTTTGTGATATCTTAAAATAAAATAAAATAAATAAATAAATAAAGATCAATCAAATAGACCAATATGGCACAGCCATAATGATCCACTTGAAAAAATAAATCCGTTGGGCATCTTTCCTGGCCTTCAGACAACAATTCTGACTGCTAAAGTACTGAATGGGACAGGCAAAAAATAAATAAATAAAATAAAATCTGTAATTCATTTAAAAGTTATTTATACAGTCTTTCGACCGGTTGGTGACTAGTTGCTATAGGTTGTTAGCTGTCACTAAGATGTATACGATGCTACACTGAAAACTTTCTTGTAACTGCTTTGGTTGCCTGTGTTTTGTATGGAAGATGCCGACTTGTCTGCAAACACTCGCCAACTGCTCACTCGGTATTTGTGGCAGTGCGATGCAAAGCAGAAATGGAGACTGTTCACCCTCAAAGTGAAAGAGCAGCCTTTTGGAATGTGTTGATTTCATTTGTTTCTGCAGTAAGGTTTTGAAAACGTGCAACCTTTACTGCATTTTTGGTGTGTGTCACACTTTTTCAAATTTCAATACAGCTCTGAGGATTGCTAGCAAGTCTTCTCTGCTAACTACAGGCAACCCCGGGAATGTGATAACAGCCAAGGAGGTTTTTAGTGCAGCACCCTCTTTGTAACTCCCCACTCTAACCCAAGATGGCTGCCCCTCCCTGAGCTTTGTTCTGCTTGATGTTTCTTCCTGTTAAAAAGGAGTTTTTCCTTCCCACTGTCACCAAGTGCTTGCTCATAGCTGGGTTTTTTATTGGTGGGGTTTCTTCTGTATTATTGTAGCGTCTTTACCTTACAATACAAAGCACCATGAGGTGACTGTTGTTGTGATTTGGTGCTATATAAGTAAAACTGAATTGAATCGAATTGAATTGCAACCAGTGTTACCCAGTGACAGCTGGTTGCTGACCAGTCTCCCAGCTGGGAGTAAATCCGAGAAGAATAAAGCAAACTGAGAAACATAAATTTTTGTTTGTCTTTTATTTGTGAAGCAGTGAGGGATTCACTTGTTAATTTACTCCTGCTGAATTTTACTTGTAGAAACAACGTACATCTAAGGTGCAAAGTGGAAAGTCTTGAGCTGCATTCACAGAAAAGGTTCTTTCAAACTGTAGCAAACCGATGGAAACATACGCACAGCCACACTTGTCAATCTGGCTCCGTACAACTTTCCACACTTCAAATGAAAATAGCAGGGCCCGGCTAAAAATGACCACCTCGACAGATGTGCTGCGAGCTCAGGCAACAGGAAACGGCAAGAGTGTCACGTCTTTCAGCAAGCGAGGAGAGGAGAGGTTGACCCAGAAACATATGCTGCCTGACCTTTGGCTTTTTCTTCCTGTAAGGACGCCTTCCCGCTCCCTCTCTCTGTCCGGCTGTCTTTTTTTTTAAAATGTTGTCATCAGAAAAGTATTCAGTCAGATTAATAATTAGACAGTTATATTGGATTTTTAATTTTTTTTATATATATATTTATATAATGCAGGGTCCAGAAAACAAAATCATCAGGATTCATTTACCCAAGCCACCTAGGTTGTTGTGCTCAGCTGCTGTAATCTAAAGCACTGGCTCCCTCTAGTGGTGAGATAGTGGGGGTTTTTGCCCATTTTCTGTGGCCAAGGAGGATCATGAGTGCCAAACTAAATTAAATACATAAACAGTTCATTATATGTAATTATTTAATTAAAATTTCAATTAAATAAATGAATCAAATGTTGTAAATGAACTAAATCGACATTAATCATTTACTTATTTAATTAATAGTTTCCAATTCAAATTAATTAATTTAAATTGATTAATTATCTAATGTTATATGTATTAATTTCATTTTGGCACTCGTGACCTTCCATAATTTCAAGCAAAATGAACATTTATTCACCTTTATTTTTCTTGCTTTGGTTTTGAGGAGGAGCAGAGTCAGTCCAAAGAAAGACATTTTATTCAAACATCAACAATAAACAAATAATTTGCCATTTACAGTCATTCTTTGCATTTACAGTTGTGTTAAAAAAGGAGATACAAATGGTTTCCGCTAAATGAGTTTCTGCACAAAACTTAATAATTTAGGTTCAAACATAATTTTTAATTAAAATTAATAACTACTGTTAACTCTCTCTGTCTCACTCTCTCTCTCTCTCTCGGTCTCTCTATCCTGGCCTTTGGATGTGCATGTACTGAAAAAAAAAGCCATAAAAATGAAAAGGTTGGAATGCTTTTATTCATTGTAAACCTTCACTTCTTATGTTAACTCGTCTGCAAAGACTTTTCCACAGTTCATGCAAGGTTACAATCCATCTAAACCGCAGAGAACTCGTCTAGAGTTCTGAGAATTTATCAACGAGGTGAATAAGTTATATCCTAGCGGTTGCGCAGCTCTCGTTCGCTGTGCTTCAGCAACTTCTGTGAAACATCTGGCCTTCATCTTTCTCCCAGAAAAAGAAGTCCCCCCTTCCCTGTCCTGTTCCCTATAATTCCTGATGATGATGTTACTCAGTTTCAGTCAATCCTGTGTTGGAGATTCTTGTTTTATGAGAAGCACACAGGGCCAATGTCCAGGCCAAACTCCTGATCAGCCTGTCCGATGTCCATGGGGGCCAAGTCCATGATAGGCAGCCTGGTTGAAGTTTGAGTCCTGTACTCAATCACCGTCCGACCCCACACACCATTTGATTTCTGAGGACAACGACAGAAACATCAGTCAGTGTGTTTTCCAGGAAAAACAAATGTAGGCATTTTATCGAAGACTCACCGAGCAGCCGTCCTCAATGATGGTATATCGTAGCCGGTTGGAGCCTTGCGCTCTCAGTTCTTGACCGTTGAAGGCTCTGAGGACCAGCGCTTTCTTCAGATTCCCATTGTTCTCGTCGTTGTAAGCCACGCTGTTCCTGCAGTGGTAGGTGACGTTCTGGTGTGACTCTTTGGACAAAAGCTGCAGCAGCTTCAGCTGCACGGCCACTGCGTTTGGTTGTTCCTCCTTGTTGCCATAGCGGAACTGAAATCACACGTCATATGAGAAGCTCAGTGATTTTTTTTCAGGCAACTACACCATGCATGCTATTTCTAGAAAAGCATTCGCTTCTTACCCTGGTGCCACCATTCATGTCAGCTCCGAACCAGATGGGTTTGTTGTCACTGGGTCTTGATTTCCTCCACCAGACTTTGCGGGGAATGTTGGGTGGGTTGGCAGAGATGCAGGTTTCACCAGTCTCCATATTGCAGAAGACCCTGATGGCATCTTTTACGCTTCCTTGGTTTGGATCAATCCAGTACTGACCTGTATAGGAAATATATGTTGCATGACTGAAACTGTAGAAAAATCAAGATATAATAATCACTAAATGGTCGAAGAAGTGAAGATCCTGACCGCTGCTTTTCTGTGGGTAGCAGTTCTTGATGTCCTGGCAGGTTTTCGCAGGGTTCATCTTGCTGCCGTCGGGACTGCGGAAGTTCTGCAGATTTCCGCTGAGGCTCTTCAGTGTGGCGTGGATGCCGGTGTCTGCCCGCAGTGTGGCCGAGTTCTTGTTGGGAAGGGCTTCATCTTTGTTGAACTCTGGAAGCAGAGGAGGCTCGGCAGCCACAGCGTCCTCAATGAATTCCACGGCTTCAGGAATTCCTTGTTCTTCGTAATCGACCAGGCCAGCAAAAAGGTCTTCGGAAAGCGAGGTGGGAGGTCCTGGGGGTCCTGGAGGGCCAGGGGGTCCTGGTTCACCAGGTGGGCCCTGAATAATGACAATGATTAATGAGCCTTCTAGTTACTAACATATAAAGCTATTTTTGATCCCAAGAGGATGATCTACTATGACTTTGTACCTCCTGACATTTTATTGAGCATCTCTATTTGACTTCTAGCTTTAACTTTAGGTGTAAAGTATTGCATTACGGTCCTAAAATATGCTTCGTTATACTGTGACGATGAAAATCCGACCCACCAAATCTTTGGTGATCAGCAAACGTGAGAGTTTTTAACTAATATTTTCAAGCTTTCACTGAGAAATCACAGTCTAAAAGCAACAAGTTCATGCTCTGTCCAAAATGACTGCTTTGTTTACAATTCAATTAAATTCAATTTTATTTATATAGCGCCAAATCACAACAACAGTTGCCTCAGAGTTCTTTATATTGTAAGGTAAAGATTCTACAATACCACTTCATTATTCTCGTATTTTTTTCTGGGTTTATCAAGTCAAAATTGTCATGGTCATGGGTCTTGGAAATATTTGAGTTCTTTTGGATTTTTTGAGTTTTCTGTGAGCTCATAATTTCTTCTTTGATAATTATGTGGTTTATGTTCTAGTTCTGTATGTAGCTTTTTCAGTATAATATTGTTTTCTTCTGCTTCTGCGTTTCCCTTTGCTTCCAGTCTGCGCTCCTCATTAGGTTATCGAATCTTTTGTGATATCTTTCCATCTCCCCAGTCGTGTCCCCGTGTCTGTCTGGCCTCCCTCTTTGTTCTGTCAAGCCATGTGACATGACAAAAATCATCTTTATTTGGCATTCACTGTAATTTTATCAGATTTATCCAATGTAACCCATGAACCAGAGAGAAAACCATTGAACATGCACATAAATGTATTTTGTACTGATAAAATAAGTGTGGTAAAGTGCTCAAAATCTGACTGCGCAGTGCAGAAATGTTCCTGGAATATGTCACAATGGAACTTGTTGTACACACGCTGGTTTCACCTATGCAGGGAAAAAAAGTCACAGCTTCTTTCCCGCTTCTTTCACCTGTGCTCCTTCGTCTCCACTGCTCCCTCTGCTTCCAGGAGGACCCATAGCTCCAGGGTGGCCAATGTTTCCTTCCTTACCTGGAGGGCCGACCACTCCAGGAGGCCCCTGTGTGGATATGAGGAAAACATGTTCACAAGACGACAGGAAGAGAAATTATGTTTCGTTTTTGATGTGATTTTGATTATTGCTTACCCTTGGTCCACCTGGTCCAATGATTCCTATAGCTCCTGCGTCTCCTGTGGCGCCCTAAAACACAAGTGAGTACATTTAAACTTCTAATTTCTTGTCTCTATGATGTAACATTAATGCCCAAACATTTTTCTTACATCTGTTCCTGGCAGGCCTTGGAGCCCGGTGAATCCTCTGTGTCCTTTCTGACCCCTCTCCCCAGGCTCTCCAGTGGCTCCTTTGTCCCCCTGTGGTCCTTGAGGGCCAACTTTTCCCCGTACTCCTGGCTGTCCTTGGGGTCCAGGAGGGCCTCTTTCACCCTAAAGTCAAAAGAAACGTAACAGCTATGAATTTAAAGATGTAGCTGGAGTTTTGCTGCTGAACTTTAATCTGTTGCTTGCTGCTAAAAAATTAGCAGTTGATACTTACAGTAAAATAAATAATAGCCTTTTATTTTGAAAATCAGGAAAGTGGCAGACTGTCTCTGTTGGTGTCTGGCCCATCACTATGTGTATGTGTGTGAGAGCAAAAGTAGCTTTAAACTATGAATGGCAGCTGAGATACTTGCAGCTGTGATGGTTTGCCTTTAAACTACCTTGTGACCTGAGCTGGAATTAGATATCTATCCCATACTGTATGTCTATAGTCAAATATCAGACAACTAGGGACACCGACAGACAGATAAATAAATGATTAACTTTAAACAGGATTAAATGTCTGTAGGTCCATTTCAAGCAGAGTTTTACAATCAGATTCAGCCATTTATCTGTGAGGCAAGTGAAAACGCATTAAAAGTATCCACCAATCAGATGATGACATTTAAATAAGCCATAGCCAGTTGTTCACACCTTTGTCAGTTACACAGCTGTTAAAGCTGAAAGGCCTGATTTAGACTTCTGAGGGGAAGCTTTGTGGACCTACAGCGTAAGCCACATGAGTGGCTGACGTCATTATCAGTATTACTGTGCTGTTGGATTACATGTTAATTACCATGTGGTCGTGTCCTGGTGTTTTAAATCTGGTACCATCCATGATTTAAAAACAAGAAAAAAATGTTAGAACTGTATCCCTCTTTGTTGTGTTCAGTTTTTTTTTCAGGGACACTAGTTTTTCTAGCTTTCTAGTCCTGGTTGATCTGTTTGTTAAACTCACGTTTTCGCCCATTTGTCCTGGACTGCCTGTTATTCCCACTGGACCCTCAGTACCCGGAGACCCTGGACCACCAGCCAGACCCTCTGGGCCAGGATTGCCCCTGTCACCCTACAAACAGGCCAGAGATTAGACCACACCAAGCCTCTGAAACAAACACACAGATACATTTTATACATTTCATCTTACCCTTTCTCCGACTAGGCCGTCCTTACCAGGAGGCCCCTCTGCTCCAGCAATACCCTGAATAAACAAATGATATTAGAAACTTAAGATCTGAGTTTAAAAAAAAAACAACAAAAAAACAAAACAAGAAATTGTTCACTTCTAATAAGAGGAAGGAAAAACCAGATCTGTGATATAAAAGGCAGAGTCGTCTACCAAGAATCGCATAGCACTATGATTTCCAGGTTTTTAGCTGAATGTGCTTATACTGAAAACAAATTTTATGTGCTGCTGTTGCCACAAACCTGCAAGCCTGTGACTGACAGGTTAAAAGAATCGTGACAAAACTGCTGTCTTTACATACTTTTAATAAGTTGGTGAATACTGAACAGTCAAAAAAATCTGCTTTTGAGCTACAGAAACATTCTAGTTATGTTTTCTAGACATAAACAGCACTTTCTGAGAGTCATTTTAGAATAAAGCCTTAAACCCATTAAATAAAAGTCCTTCATATTTTATTTATACAGCTCCGTCTCAAGGACAAACCTCGGGGCCGGGGTCTCCTCTTGGCCCGGTGGCTCCTGGTAAACCGACACCCCCAGGAGGACCAGCGCTGCCCTGAGGTCCAGGTGCTCCTGCTTTTCCCGGTGGACCCTGAGCCACAAATAAACACAAACTTCCTCACCTAACTCTAACATAAATAATGGCACTGCTGAGGAGCAAGCTGCCTTTGTGAGGGCTAACAATAAACAGGAAACATTATTAGCAGGAGCACTCACAGCAGGACCTGGCAGTCCCAGCAAGCCTCTCTCTCCTCTGACTCCGGGCTGGCCGACAATTCCTCGCTGCCCTGTGGCGCCAGCAGGTCCTGGAGGCCCATCAGGACCCTGACGGAGAAGCACCAGAGCTGATGAGCAACTGAAACATCTCTAAATTTGAACAACAACAACAAAAAACTTCATCTTACAGGAGGACCATCCTCTCCAGATTCTCCTTTCTCTCCAGTTCCGCCGGGCGGCCCTGGAGGTCCTTGCTCGCCTTGACGTCCCTGACCTCCGTTCTCTCCTCGAATCCCAGGAGGACCCTGCTTTCCTGGAGCACCTATAGGCCCGTCTGCTCCAACTGCACCCTGAAATACAAACATAAAAGTCGCTTGATAAAAGAAAACTGGATGTTTTTGTGCATTCCAGTTCATTTACACTCTGTCAGGTCTATCAGGTCTGTTTTTATAAGCAACTCACAAGAGGGCCAGGTGGACCAACTCCTCCAGGCAGTCCAGGAAAACCAGGGGAGCCCTGTGGGAGGAGACAAGTTTTACCTCAAATATGTTGATCACTGAATGTTGGGGAGCCTTGTCTGGGTCAAAATACTCACCGTTGGACCCTTTGTTCCTCTGCCACCTTTCAGCCCGGTCACACCAACAGGTCCCTAAAAAACACAGACAAGAGGACAATTTTTGACACGACCCATCTACTTCCTGTCAACTTTTTTCTCTCAGAATGTATGCCAGTTAAATCAAAGCGACATGCAAAATACGTGCCAATCACCCTCACGGTCAGTGACGCTTGCCTAAGAACAAATGCATGAGTGAAAACTGCAGTAGCTGTGAATTACCACCGGTAATACCTGGTCTAACTATCCCGCTACTACAATAAAGCCATATTTTGGTTGCATTTATGAATGTACACAAGCTAAATAAAGAAGACTGTTTACTTTTTTTAAATAAATAAATAAATCCTGCAGAAAAAAGTGGGGTGGCTCCTTCACAGTGTTGTAAAAATGTGTTGAAAAATATTTCATTTTCACATTCATTAAGAATTTTATTAAAGCTACAGTGAGCCACTGAAGACTGAATATATGTGCATTGCTTTTGTACTTTTCAGACAAAAAAAGTAAAAAAGTTACACGAAAAAGTTTTTTTCATGTAAAACTTAAACTTTGTAATTAATTCTGCTTCACAGAAACTGTAAAGCCTCATTTATAAGGACTGTTTCACTTTTGATGGATTAAAACATTTGACAGTGTACCTGTTCTCCTGGTTTTCCAGCCACCCCCTGTGGTCCAGGTGATCCTGCTTCTCCCTTCAGACCTGGCTCACCTGTTTCACCTTTGACCCCAGGCTGACCATCAGGACCCTGGGAAATTTAAAAAAACAGTAGCTAGAGCTGAATCTCTCTTGAGTTAACTTTAAGTTTATTATTCTGTTTATTCTTCAATGGGTTTGGGGGTCACGCTGTAAGAGGCCACTTACAGGAGGTCCAGGGAAGCCAACAGCACCAGTTGGACCAGGCTCACCAGTAGATCCCTGTTAACATGGTCACACACACCAATGCACACGATCAAGAAGAAATTAAAGCATTGAAAAAAGATGGATATCAGCTCAAATAAATGTAAAATAAAATATTGCGCTGACAGCAATTCCTCTTGTTCCTCTGCGCCCTGTTGGTCCCGATGGGCCGGTTTCACCCTGAAATTAAATATTCAATATTTAAAATAAAATACATAACCAGCACTTATTAACGAGAGCTTATTTAAATAAAAAGCCCTCAAAGCCCTCTAAGATTATATTTTTTATCTAATGTTCACAAGTTATCATAAAATCATCACAAAATCACCTTACAGGACTTGAAGGGCTCTAAATCAGTTTTACAGAAACAGTGTAGGGTCATTGTTAATCATCTTGCAGCTGTGCTTTATGATAAATTATAAAACCCCAAACAAACACATTTCTGGGTTGAAAAACGGGCTTTTATGCGTACCTTCACTCCGTTTGGTCCACTGGGACCAGCAGGTCCAACAGGACCAGGAAGCCCCTGGTGCAATGACATGAAGTATATTAGACCTAATTTAGACAGGCAGTGAAGTTTTTATTAGTTTTATTAGTAGACTGTGATTTCATATGTTGTTTTTCACATTAACAGTCTCGATTTTGTCTTTTCACAGTGGACTTGGAGAGAAATCTCCAAGTAAACCAGCAGAATTTCGAAGGATTTAATAGTTGGATTTAATCGAAAACTTGCTTCAGGTGAAGTGAAACATTTCGACACACATTTTTTTCATCTGCAGCAAGGATCACAGTCATGGCAACTCACCCTCGCTCCATCAGCCCCTGCCTTTCCTTCGGGTCCTTTCTCTCCTGTAGCGCCCTGTTAGAACAAATCAGGTTCACTTAGTGGTTTCTTACTTTTCCCTCCTTTGGTTCTGATGATCCCCAACATCTCGAGGTCTCACAATGCCTTACATTTTGCTCCTCTTATAGTCATGCTAGTGGTAAAACTGCTGTCTTTTTCTTTGGAGATGGTGTAATGAATGTATTCTTTAACTTACAGCATCTCCCTTCGGGCCTGAAGGTCCAGGTATGCCTCTTTCTCCTGGGATCCCCTGAAGTCCTGGACCTCCTGGCTCTCCAGCAGCACCCTTGGGTCCAGGGCTACCCTAAAATGTGCAAAGTAAGCAGCAAGGCTTGTTATAAACACTATAATGCATGTAACAAGTCTTTTTGTTGTTCAGGGTTAAGCATCAGTAGTTTTATGGTTACCATACCTTTGGCCCATCTGGTCCAGGTGCACCTGGACTACCTTTGGGTCCCTGCAGCCCATTGGGCCCAGTTTCACCTCTTTCTCCTGGAGAGCCTCTTTCTCCCTGCAAGAACAACCAAAAGATACGTTTATACATTTATTTCTTATTGCAGGGGTGTCACACATATGGGACCCAGAACTGGCCCCTGCAAAGACTCCTGAGACTGATCTCAGGGATTAAATATGCAGTTAAACTTCTTTGTACTGACAGAAGGGGAGTTTCACTGGATGAGCCCACTTAAACTCAAACTGGGCTGTATGTGGCCCATGGTGCAAAATTAGTTTGAAATCCCTACCTTATTGCATTCAACAAAAAATATGTGTAAGGTTAGCAATAACCACTGAGGCTGAAAAATCAAGAAAGAAATTGCAGTTCCACAAATGCCCACTAGAGGCTTGCTCCAAATATAGTCAAAGCGCAGAGAGTCACATGTTATAAGGTTCAACTTTAAACATATCAACAAATTGACCAAAACAAAAGTTCCAGTATATTATTTGCATGTTTCACAGGAATTATCTGCAGTTTATGGATACAGCTAGCTAGTCAAACCTGCTAGCGTTAGCAGCTAACTCTCTCGTCACTCTTGTACAAATATGGTCAGATGCTGATGTCATGATGTTAAGTCTAGGCTTTGCAACATGAGTGAAAAACCAAACCCCAGGGTGGCTACATCCATATTTTATGTACTGTCTATAGTATGAGGTAGCGTAAGACTGCAGCCCCCTGGTGGCCCATAAGGGAACTGTAGGTGGACTGCAATAGGTCATTGTTAGGGGGAGAGGGTGGCAATAATGTGCAATGAACAATCAGTCTTTAATGAATTATTCATACCCTTTTTCCATTTTTTATCCACTTTAAAGTTTACTGTGTTGTGGTTTGTTGTGTTTAGTTGTGCTAAGTGCCAACGTGCAACAGTTTTCCAATTTCATTGTACTATCGTGCTAAGTATGACTGTGCAATAAAGAGTTATCTTAAATAAATCTGAATGTTGCACGTTAATCTAGAAGTTCTGACATTTTAGGAAATATGATCAAGTAAAACAAAAAAGAACATTTTGGAGTAGCTGTTTTTGCACATATAATAATAATAGATGCATCTTTTAAATAAGTTAATGCCATATTATAAAATTTTAGGATATATTTACCTTTATGTCCTAAAAATCCTTTCAGATTGGTTACCAAATCAAAACCTTTTTACAACTTTTGACAGAAGAAGAAACTCAACTACTAAATCATCAGTGAGTCATAAGACTAGTGCTTGTTTTCTATTTTAGATCCTTAACTCTTACAGCTCATCATCATTAGCTGGAAACAACTTCAACTGAAAAGGAAAGTCAGATTTAACAGTTATCAGAGGATCAAAATGAATCAACGAAAACACAAAGGGATGCACCGAATTTCCCACTCGTGTGATGATTAGAGCTGTAAAGGTGGGTTACAGAAAATGTTCATATTTCAAGCTGGACTGTGATGATCTGAAGTTTCAGAACTTAATGATAGAAAAGTGGAAACTGGACTAACGGACTTACTCTTGGTCCTGTAGCGCCAACTTCACCAACCTCTCCTGCAAGACCCTACAAAAAAACCCAAAAAACATTAAGCAGATTTTACATGCTGTATAGAAGTCACTGCACAATTTATATTATGTGGGTTAACTTGAAAAATATTTTAAAATACCCAAGTCGTACCTTGTCACCTGGTTTTCCTGACTCTCCAGGTGGGCCTGGTGTTCCAGGTAAACCCTAAAAACACCCCAAACCGTTTTTATTTATTTAATAATCATAAAAACAATAGACAAGAAAATCTTGTAACTGTGACTTTAATCGTGGCCAAGCTCCTTTGTTACCTGGTTAGATAAATAACGAACAAATAAATAAAATAAAGAATTAAAAGTGACATTGAGCTCCAGTGATAGGAGCTAAATGTTTGCGTTATTGGCTGAAGAGTACCTGGAAGCCAAACACTCCCTGAGATCCCTGCTCTCCTCTCTTCCCTGCAGGACCCTGCAGGACAAACAAACACGTTATATTAAAAACATAACTGCTTACATTATTAATAATGAGATACTGTCAGCTGAGATGGATGCTTACAGCTGGGCCAGGTGGACCAGCGGCACCTCTCTCTCCATCTTTTCCATTTGGTCCCTATAGGACAGTAAAGAGCAGCATTTATCAGCATGTTTGTGCTTTAGATGAAGAGCGTGAAGCCTCAGCAGGACGTATAAACTGTATTTGTATCAGCTGTGGATTTAACTTGCCCTTTGACCTGGAGATCCTGGACTTCCAGCTTCTCCAACCTTCCCAGCATCACCCTAAAAAACACCAGTACCATCAATCAGCATATTTTGTGTCATTATGGAGCTTTTTTGGATTTATTTTCACAAATGTATTCATCTGGCTGTTGCTCATTAGGCTTCTCTAGCAGCTCTTATCTAATCTCACACTCATTCGTACTGACTAGGAAGCCCTTTGGTCCCGGCAGGCCCATCGGTCCAGCTGGGCCTCTGTTCCCATTAGAACCGGCTGGGCCTTGTTTGCCGTCATCTCCAGCGGATCCCTGAAAAGACAGAAACACGTATACTGCTGAGTACGCGTGTGGAAGTCTACAAGTGGTGAAAGTTAATGTATTTGATTACATACCACCGGTCCTTGCTTCCCCTCTGCTCCCTGGGCGCCTATAAGACCTGTGAGACCCTGTGAAGTAACACAAACTAGTCCTTTAAATGCTGAATGAAACAAGAATTTCTGGTCAAGTTCAGGTGAGTTTTAACTGATTTGAGGTTTGCTTGGTCCACTTTTTATCATGTTTTAGGGGAAACTTGTCTTAAACAAACTGAAACTGGAAGATGATGCTACGAAGTGTTCAAGCTAGTTCTTTTAAAGTGTTTGTTGCATTTACATCCACAGTTAAAATCTAAATAAGAAACGTGCTGTCAACATGAACCTTCAGTGTCCTCATTAAAATCATTAAAACTGCACACACCCAACCCAGGCCGAAGATAGAAAAACCAAACACTGTATATGAAAGATGGACATGGCCACCTTGACATTACATATTACTTTGTAAAAGTCTTGTTTTTAAAGTCTTGAGCTGAATAGTTTGGGGATATATACGGTAGTGACTTTGTAATCACACAGTAGGCTCACCCCAAAGCATACTTTGCTTTTTTATCCTCCTTGCTGACTCTATTGGGGGCCATAATTTACAAACTGAGTACTATATTTTAATAATAGCATAAGCTCATCAGAAAAGGGTTACTGACACACTTAGCAGAATAATTTCTTTCATACACATTTATATAACTTGACTTACTTTTGAAAGTAGAACAGTTGCCCTCCTATGGTCATAAGTAGGAATGCAGGGTTAAGGCTGCAAGGCTACATATATTTTATATGCAGTTTTTTTTATATGCATTATAAAGACTTCAAGCAAATCTTGCACTTCTTGCCACTAGCTTATTCTGCTGTCCATGTTTATCTAAATACCAACTTAAAATCAGTCTTATAGATTGCAGTTTAAAACATAGTATGGCTATAAAATTCATGCAAAATGATTTCACATGCAAGTTTCTCAAAGATAATTTAATGAAGGTGCAACACCTAAAGACCAACTAATTTCAGATCAGCTTTAAGTCAGTTTGCTGTTGAACCAGCGTGCAGTGCAGCAATCTGAATAGATGAATCTGTGTATTCCCTGACCAGTTGGCAAGCAGGTGCTGGAGTTTTGAACTTTGAACCGTAATAAACAATAATAAACAATAATAAAGTGCCGTAAGAAACATTAATAAATAGAGTAAATAAAGGTCATAAATTAAATTTGGGTCATATAAAACAGAATCAAGAGGCAGTATAGAATAAAATGCAACTATTAGAACAGAATAAAATCTTGTGCCCAATGAAAACTTAAGAGTTAAAAGAAGTTCACACTCAGAAATCACACGTTCTGGTTTAGCAGTCTGTGGGAAAGAACAGGCCGTGGGAAGGCTGGGAAGGATCAATTATGATGCTGGGACCTCTGCTTTTGAAGGATTTCATGACTGCTGAGGTCAGAGGTGTTTACTCTGAAGTTAAATATGTCAGTTAAACCATCCTTTTATTGTGTTGCACAGTTGTTCACGGCCTGGTACCTTGCCTGGTCCAGCAGCTTTCTAGCCTGTGCACCCTCCTGTGGTCGGTGGCCTCAAAGAATAAAAGGTGCTCAGGTAGGTATCTGGTAAGGCGGGGTCATTAAGGTGTGAGTGTACACTGGGCCTGTTGTCGGTAAAATGATTTGACAATTCTTTCCTGCTCCCCAATATTGACCTTCAAAGTAAAAGTTGTGCCTTATTGCTGCAGCCAACACATTTCCGAAAGCTCAGTTTTTACTTTGAAAGTCAACCTTCTACATTTCCGGGTTGTGTTGCAACTTTTTCAGCTTTCACTATCACTCGAAGAATAGTTATCGCATGTTTGCAGACAATTCGATATCTTCCATGTAAATTACAGGCAACCTGCTAACAACCAAACCAGCACCGTATACCTCTTTGCAACCAATATTATCAATTATTATTACCATTATAATTTTGGAATACACATTTTTCCCTGCGACTGGAGATTTTCAGGCACTCCCTGACTGGTTTCTAGGCTGCCATGACTTGGGCTTTTCAGTTTCACAGCAAATGTCATCAACCTCCAGCAACCACTCAGAAGAGAATCATTTCCCTCGTGACCAGAGGTTGTCAGCCGCTCACTTTTATATACAAAATCCTGCAAACATTGAGCAAAACGATGAAATAAGCCTTCTACTCTAGGCAATGAATTACAACATGCGACTTTACCCGAGCTCCTGTTAAACCTGACTCTCCGTTGCGTCCTGGATCTCCAGATAAACCTTTGGCGCCAGAAGATCCCGGCAGCCCTCTCTCACCCTGGGCTCCCTGTTCAGAGAAAGTGTGAAATATTCAAAAATCACAGAAACGAATGTGACGAAGCTGATGGCGAATTAGAGTCATAAATACTCACCTTTGGGCCTGGTAAACCGTCAGCACCAGGGAAACCCCTATTTCCTGGTGGTCCCTATAACAAAGAAAAAGAAAGCTTTAGTCTGTCTTGTTTGCAGGGTGTAGTTTTGAGTTTAGAAGGAATTCATTAAATAAACTATACATGACCGGACTGTGAATATTCTTGGTGGACTCACTGTCTCTCCTGGAGGTCCTGGAGACCCGATGGATCCAGCATCGCCCCGGGGTCCACGCTTTCCATCTTCTCCCATGGGGCCTAAGGGACCTGGTGCACCATGGTCACCCTAACATAAATCCATACCCACTGAATCAGTTGACAAATCATTAACTTAACCACCAAAATAACATTAAAGATGAACTTTTAGGGTCTTTATTTTGGGGTGGCTTTAGTCTTACTCGCTCTCCCTTCACTCCAGCCTCTCCCTTGAATCCAGGAGCTCCGACATCACCCTGAAGAAGAGTTTAAAAGAGATGTTTTAAGACAGAGAAAGGAAGATTCACATGACAGGGACAGATAAAATTAAATAAAATGAGAGCCCATACCAGTTGGCCTTTTGCTCCAGGAGCTCCTGTTGAACCCTGGGGGCCGGGGGGACCGGGGGGACCAACCATGCCAGGTGGACCCTGGAGACCGGCTATACCCTGGTGAGGCGACAGAGCAGCAACAGATTAAATAAAAACCTTTACTGTAAACACATTTATAGACAACGATCAGCTGGTTAAAGTGCTTCGCCACAATCACTTACCGCTGAGCCGCGGGGACCTGGAGCTCCATCCTGTCCTGATGCGCCCTGTTCAAAAATTAACATATTGACTGGGAATGTGAGGGCAGAATGGGTCTACGTCTATTTTAGCAACAAGAATGATAAAAGTACAACACCTGCTGTCCGATGGGTCCAGATGGCCCGACATGCCCAACGTCGCCCCTCGGTCCCTGCTGTCCCGGACTTCCTCTGACCCCTGTTGGTCCTGCTTCACCCTACACCATCAGGCACATTCAGGAAATATTAAAGGACTTCTTGGGTCAGAAACATCTGTCACTTATATACAAATCGAACTGTGTCTGAGAATGAAAATAGACTCACATTCTTACAGTTCAAGAGTCAAACAATCTCACCTTCATTCCAGGGTTACCAGGAAATCCTGGCATACCGGGGATTCCTATTGGCCCCTATGGTTAAAGGAAAGTTTGTTTAATACTTAAGAAAAATTAAATTTGATATTTTGTTGACAATCTGGGTAAATGGTGTTTCAAAAATAAACAAATGGGCTACAAGAGGATGCATTGTATATTTGTTGTGGGATTTTTTTTTTTGCATTGTGTGTTGGTTTCTGTTTGGTTTTCATTGTTGTTCTAGCGGCTAAAGTTTATTTTTTGCTATACTGCAGTCACACTAAGGAAAACAGTGGTTGGAGACCACAGAACGACCAAAATTATTACGACCGCATGCAATGAACCTGCGATTATTTTGCTGGTTCAAAAACAGGGACGAGAGTCCGGATAAGTAACTCCTAGTTTACAGTTACAGATAGGCTGATTCGATTTAGCTCAATCAACTCCAACCGTCCAAGGTTCATCATGGCAACAGGTAAATAAATAGCAGGGCCTCCTTTTTAATCCAGTGGACCAAGAAATAAGGGGGGAAAAAAACACGCCACCAAGTTAATTCTTCCTAAATGGATACAGCTGGATGTCAATAAAATTCTGCTTCTAATTTCTAATTATTTAGGCTCTGTCCACACATACGCGGGTGTTTTTTCCACCCGTCTTGGCGTTTTTTTTCCACAGGTAAACGGGGTTTAGGTCACTGACAACTGAGCTTCTTAAAAAACTTATGTGTTTATGTGTGGACCAGCAAAACAGATTTTGTATCACAGCAAAGTTTGCACTGTGTTATTGTTTGTTGGCGCCTGATAGGTTCACATTTCTTGGGCTATATCGCCACCTGTCAGTTTGCTCTTGACAGGGCATGACAGGTTTTAATTTATATGAAGATATTTTTTCCAAACATAGCCTCAACTTTAAGCTGACGGGGACGAAATAACTGAAGATAAAAACATAGAGAAACTAAACTAAACTTCATTTAGTCTAATTTTCTCAATTATCATTCAAATATTCAGGTTAACGTGAACAAGATTACAACATGACAAATATTAGCCACTGATCGGTTTTTTATGGTAAATGGACACACAAGCACTTTTTTCTACATAAGTGCTCTCTATCTTTGAGGTTAGTATCTTGCCCAAGGATATTTGGCATGCAGACCAGAGCAGCCAGGGAGAGAACCGCCAACCCAATATGTTCAGTTTTGACAACAAACATTTGGATTTAAGTATAATATTTTAATTTAACTTTGTGGATTTGATTTGAAGATTTATATTTAATGTTAAACACTTGGATGTAAAAGATTTCCACATATGGCTGTAAATGTGGTAATAAAAAATGTGCAGTTTCTGTCCTTTCATTGATGACGGACTGATTATAAAGGCGCTCCGGCTCAGAGTTTCCTGCTTCCTGTATAGGTGTTATGGAGTTTTGGAGGTTGTTTGGAGAACTTCACTGTTCTGGTGTGTTTTTATGGAGTTATTTCTTCAGTGCAAGCATCTTATGGTTGTTACTGCTTTCCTTTAGTAGCTGGTTTTCTCTCGTTGAGTGTATCTATGCTCTTGTCTTGTCCCCCTTTGCTTTTATCTGCTACCCGAGTTACTTTTCTTCTGTTTCCTCTTGTTTTTGTTTCTTCTTTCCTTTTATGACTTAAGTTTGGTTTTAGGACTTACATCGGCTATCAAATTTTGCTCTTTCATCCTACAGTTGGAAAGAGTGACAGCATTTTTCTACTAAACCAATTAAATAAACAAATCTAAAGGGTTTTTTTAATAATGAGTGATATCATAAATCCAGTATTTTGTCCTATGTGACTGACAAATAACTGAATCTTTGGTTTTTGTTCAATCACAACATGCAAATTAAAGAGGTTAACTTCTGCTTTCAGATCATGATGGAGATGTTTCTCTATTTTCTGATGTGCTATACACCAAAACAAGAAGCATGTTAGAGGATTTAAATGATATTTGTATGTTTTTAATTGATCTCAGGGTCTGAAAAGAGGTGTGTCCCTTGGTGTGGTCAGAAGTGTTGGAAAAAATAAATATAACCTCAGTTCTTACCATAGGACCTGGTTTACCAACATGGCCAGGTGTGCCACGTTTACCCTAAGAGAAAAACACTGATTAAAATAAATAACTTAATGTGGAAACATCTGTTTGCATTTTTTTGTCCTTTTCTTGTCATATGGCTCAGTTATTTGTCTCATACCACAGGGCCGGTTGGTCCGGCTCGGCCTCTTTCTCCCTGCATCCCAGGTGGTCCCTGAAACCAAAGACGGATTCAGTATCTCTGCAGCAGACAAATATTCTCTTTATTTTAACTGTGCTTGTTACTTACCAGTGGACCAGGAGCTCCCATTGCACCAGGAGTACCAGAGGCACCCTGCAAAGCACAGAAACCAAACAGTTATGATTGTGCAGCAGATGTGACTGAAACAACCTTTCAAATGTGGAAACAAGTGCTGAAATTTCTGTTTGTCCCCTCGTTTGGAGCTCATTTAAAAATCCTGTTTTCAAAGATCAGGTTTACGTGTCTCATTTTCTTTGTCTCATTCTGAAACTAAAACATGAGATAAATGCAGTGAAGTGCTTGTTATAATAATATTATGTTTTACTAAAGGGACTGAAGCCACTTCATATTTAACTGACTCTTCATCTATACGCTCTAAAGAAATGAAGGAAACACTTGATCATCACAGTCAGAGACACAGACATATTGTTCCTTTAGGACTTAAACTGTAATTCCTACTATTTTCTTCAAAAGTGAGAGTTTGCTACCTTCGCTCCAGCTGCTCCGGGCTCGCCTCTTGGTCCAACAAGTCCACTGTATCCCTGTTGTAGAGGTTTAAATTCACAGACTGGTCAGTTCTTGATGTTTCTCACATGAAAACATGAAAACTAAAGAGGAATAATGAGGGAAAAGGACTTACTTTGTGGCCTTTCAGTCCTGGATGACCTGGAAGTCCTGGGAATCCTCTTGCACCCTGTGTTTAAACATAATCAAATCATTCCTGATCGTGTTTTCGCTCACTCCCTCTCAGATCAGAGAGGGTTATTGTATCACTATTATCATGACAATAGTAGGATTAAATATTTTTTGGCATGACGACTGGTTACCGCTGATCCTGGATATCCTGGGTCTCCGGTTGCTCCTGCAGGTCCAGGTTGTCCCTGGAGAAAACCATCAGAGCGGTTACAGAATAATTACAGATAAAAGAAGAATCCATGTCTGTTACATGACTTACATCAAGTCCAGGTTTTCCTGGTGGTCCATCAGGTCCTCGATGACCCGGCTCCCCCTGCAGACACACACACGTACAGTTACATTTAAATTTCCCTCTTCAACATGTAAAGCAGCATTAGCGTGAATCCAAGATGAAGAAACGATTGTACCATCGGTCCTGGATCTCCAGCTTCTCCAGGAATTCCTTGACCACCAGCAGGACCCTGAGCAGGAAAATGAAAGGTCACATTTTTAGACCCAATTCCTACAAAGTAAAATTAATATTTGGCTCTAAAACTTCATCAGAGATAAAGACTCACTGGTGCTCCAGGCGGTCCTGGAAGTCCTCGTGGTCCCACTTCACCCTGAAATAACATCCGATTACGCGCTGCAGTTTAAACTCTTCAAGCTTCCAGACTTTGCATATGTAAAACATGCAGTTTAAAAGCGCTCACCATGGATCCTGTTAGCATCGCAGATGGACCCGACTTCTCGCTGAAGCCTGAAGCCATCTGTGTCACCAGGTTGCCCTATCAGGAAGAGATTGATCCAGAATTAATCATTCATGGAGAAAATTTGATTTGCTTGGTTTTTTTCTTATGAAATTTGCATTAACTAATTAAAAGAACTTGGTGAACAGCTCACCCCAGGGTGCGAGGGATGCCCAGGTGGTCCTGGTTCTCCTGGATTTCCTGGTATACCAGGCTCGCCATCAAATCCTGGAGGCCCTGGGAAACCCTGCAATTTGCATGGGTTAATGAGTGGCACTCGGAAGGTACGGATTGGTTATATGAGCAGAAGCTTAATTCTGTCATTTTGTTTGCAATTTATGATTTTATTACAGTTATCCACATGTGAATAATCTGTAAATGTCAACTAGAGGGTGTGTTATCAGATTCATTGCATCTACTTGAGCACTTTGAGGGCCTTGAAGTGCTTCATGCACCTTTATACTTCCTGTCCACCACATTTCAGAGGGTAAACAACTTACCTCATACTCCACAGCTTTAGATACTAGTAACTATAAAACTTAAAAAAGGAACAATTATTCTTGTCCTTAATTTCTGTTCTGTACATACAAAAGAAAGTATGCCCTCTAAGTTTTTAGGTAACTGGTCATTAGCAAGTTCTAAAATTATTTAAATACAACCTCAGATGAACGACAGCACGTGAAATATTACACCATGTTATTGTTTATTTAACAAAAACTAACCACGATACAGAAGCAGTGTGAAAATCTAAGCAGCTTTCAGTAGCTCACAGAACCACTGTTAGCACCAATAACTTGACATAATTATTTTCTGTGTGACTTTATCAGTCTCTCACACTGTGGTGGAGGAGTATCGGTTCACCCCTGAGATTTTTATTGAGATTTTCAGGTGCTCATCTATGCACAGCTCTCTTAAGGTCCGATCACAGTATTTTAACTGGACTGAGGTCTGGACTTGGACTGGACCATTGCAGCACTTTGATTCTTTTCTTTTTCAGTCATTCTGTTGTAGATTTGCTGCTGTGCTTGGATGATTGACCTGTTAAGGTCAAGCTTTATCTGTCTTTTGTGGTTTGTTCAGATGCAGCTTTGCAAACCTAAACTGTGCTGCCATGTTTTTTTTTTTTTAGAGAGAGGAAGCTTTCTCCTGGAAACGTCTCCAAACAACCTATGCTTTTTGCGCATTCAGGATCTTTAACGTTTAACATGCTAACTGAGGCCTGTAGAGTCTGACGTGTAGCTCTTGGGTTGTTGCAATTTTTCTCTGAGCGCTGCATGGTCTGACCTTGGGGTGAATGTACTGGGACATCCACTCCTGGGAAGACTGGGGGATTGGGTTAACACGCACCTGAATGATGTTTCAGCAAACTGCCAAAACTTGTGCTTTTATAGAGGTGCCCACACTGATGAGCAACTTATCAGGTAATTTCTATAGAAGCAGTAAGGGTGTATTTAGTTTGTCACACACTGCTTTTGCATTTTGGCTCAGTTTATGTTAAATGAATAATAACATGATGTAATAAGTCACTTGCTGTTCATCTGAGGTTGTATTTACCTAATTTTTTAAGGATCAGATGACTTTTATTAAATCCTGATAAGCAAAACCCTAAAATCTTTACTATGACTGAATATGTCATGCTACGCTATTGAATGTTCATATATAAATACCTGATTTCCAATGTTTTTAATACATTTATCAGTATCTGGCATCAGCCTGTCATCGACTTATTTGTATGTTGAACTGCTACAGACTCACTACAGCTCACAAGCCCTCTGTGCTGCCCCTCTACAGCTGTTCAGAAGTCAGCCAATCAGAAGAAACTGACTAAAAGGAGGCCGACCTTAAAGAGACAGCACCTAAAAAACATCTTGTTTAACATGATGATGAACTGTGTGGCTGCAGTTTAAGTTCAATAAGTAGTTTTTAAACTGTGAGCGCAACAAAGCGTCTTTGTTCGCATTCTCACTAAATTCTCACCAAAAAAAACAAACAAACAGATTTTCAGTAATGATGTTTTGTTTAAATTAAACTATCCAGCAATTAAACATTAACTGTGGTAGTATAACAGATACAGGAGCTACTTTCTTTCATCATGGACCTAACCTGTTAACTTATAGGTCCACTAGTTCACTGTGTACTGGTTTAAACTTACCCGTCTGCCTTTAAAGCCTCTTGGTCCAGGGCTTCCCTGAGCCCCTGGAGGACCCTGAGCAAAGAGAACAAGCCATAAGAGCACTGAAAGATTGGTCACTGTCTAATTAATGGAATAGTCATTCAGTGGAGTTTCTATGAAAGCAAAATTTTCACATTTGTCCTGGTAATTCTAATTACCAGTGCTGGTATGATATTTTGCTGCCTTCTAGTATGATTCCAGCTATCATGTGTAATACTGTGACAGCAAACACAAAGATAACAAGGAGAGCGAGGGAGGGATTAAAGGGGAAAAAAAGCTCACCGATGGTCCTGAAGGTCCAGGAAGCCCCACCACCTTACAACACAAGAAAAATTAAATTAATTATTAAGACCTCCATCCAGACATAATTAATTTAAAAAGTTAAATGTTATATGCAGAGTGCACTAACGCCTAACTTTTTCTTTTTACTTACATATGGGATGTCTCCTGGTTCACCTTTTTGCCCCTAAAAATAAAGCCAAGCAACACTTTTTAGTAACAATTTTCCTAATATATTTTAATATATTTTTCTTAATTGACTGTATGACTTACCTTGAAGCCCATGATTTCTTGGGGAAAAAAAGAGAAAAAAAAGTAATTTTATTTACTTTCATTAGATTTGATCGCTTTCCTGCACTGAATTTATTTTTCAAAATTTATGTTGTAAATTTCTCCTTTAAAGCACTTGAAAAAAAATAAATAAAGATAAGAGACAAAATAAAGTATCTCAGTTTTATAAGGGGAGTAAATCTAACACAAAGTGACCGTCTCTCTTATGGATGCAGGTAAATCCGTCCCACCTATCATCCTGCTGGCGCTTGCGAAGTTGTCGCACACGGGGCAGCACTCTCCCGCAGGCGTGACAGCCTTCTCGCAGTTTGACAGGACTTCGCACTGAATCTCGTCACAGATGGTGACGCCATTGTCACAGACGCACACGCGACAAGGTTCGGGTTTCCAGATGTCGTTGTGATGGTAGACCTCCCCACTGACGTTGCAGTTTTCGTCCTTCTTCTCATCTGCAGCTACAAGAAAACACAAAAATGACTTAAACAGATGGACAGACAACCAGGAAATTAATTTACAAAAATAACCAACACATTTTTGGGAGCAACAAACAACCGTGATCTCTCTGTTTTTTCACTGTAAACAAAACTCACCCAGGAAATTAAAAAACAAAACAAAACAAAACAAGCTTTCAAAGTGAAACAGGAAATGATGAAAGTAGGCATGAATGCTAACACTAAACCAGACGTACAAGACAAAGGAACAAAAGGGACAAAGGCATAAACGCAGTATGAGGCTGAAGCAGGGCTAACAGAAACACTGGGGAGGCTGTTGTATACTGTATACTACTATAATTTTAATAATGATACAACAGACATGAATCTAAACACAAGAAACCAAGAAAAGCTAAAACTGACTTGAAATCATGAAGTAAAACTCAAAATTAACACTAACATTAATCATGAATTAAAGAGAGGAAACAAGCATCAAATCCAGGAGGACAAATCTTATAAACAATACATCATCATAACAGCAATTGTTTTTTTACATTATGAATTATAGCATTTAGAAATTTCCCTTTTTCCCTTTATAATGTACTCATTGTTGTGGTATGGACTGCAGCGCCATTTACAGATGGGGGCGCCACCAAGCAGGGGCCAGCAGGGGCACTGGCCACCCCCCAAAATTTGCTCCGGACCCCGGCAAGACTATCCAATGTTGGTAATAATTTCAATAAATGTGAGCACAAGAGAGAGGAAGAATCATTAAAGTGATGGTTGGGACTTCCAATCAGTCAGTCAATCAATTAAAAGAGATTATTATGGATTTAAAAATCTTATTTGGTTTTCACATGTACCTATTTTTCCATGCTGTCAACTTTAATAGCAGGAAATTAACAAGGCATATAATTCTTTTCTTTCTCTCTTTTCTACAGGTTACTTATTTTACTTATAGGTTACTTATTTTTCAAATAACCTATATTTGACAACAGGTGTGCCACACCAATATTTTTAGTGGCCCCCATATGGCCACCCCTATAAAAAACTTCTGGAGGTGCCCATGTTTACAGAGCACCCTTGTAGTTTCACTCATCACTTAAATGACTGTACACTACAAGCCACATTTATCATGTCTCATTTTTTTAAACCAGAGTTTTTGTTGATTTTTTTTTTCAGGCTAATTTCAGCTAATCAAGACGTATTTGATTAAAAACTTTTCTTTTTTTTTTGTATGTGAAAACACAGCAGGTACAATTAGATTCTTTAAAATGTATTTAGGGTTCAATATATGTGTATAGAAAATGTCAGTATTTGTTGGAGAAATTCCTAAACTACTGAGTAAATTACTATCAGAGAAAATCAGCAAATAGTAAAATTTGTGAATTAAAACAAAACAACAACAAAAACAAAATGAAAAATAAATTTAATGTACTGTCATGTATAGTGAGTGGCTGCGGGGGCCCGGCAACAAATTTCTGCCCTGGGCCTCATTAAAGGCTAGTCCGGCCCTGGATCAACCATATAATAAATTATATTTTCAATCATATAAAATGGGCTTTTTACCTGTTGCGGGGTCTGTACTGGGAATCAATGTTGAAGCTGCAGTCAAGCACACAGGGCAACACTCGCCCTCTGGGGTCACCGTTTTCTGGCAGTCACCGAGGTCCTCGCAAACCACGTCCTCGCACACGGCGGTCCCCTTATCGCACACACACACCCGACACGGCTCCGGGCTCCACATGTCGTTATTGGCATAGATTTTTCCATTTTCTGTGCAGGTGTCTTCATGAAAGAGAAACTCAGTTAGTATGTGCTGTAACTGGCTGTCACTCTGGATTTTTTTTAAAAAAAAAGGATCTACATTTTACTGGAAATTCCCACAACTTTGCACATTTACTGGAAAACACACATTTTAAAAATAAAACATACTCGTTTATGAATCCATACTCTTGGCTGCCTTGAAAAATACAGCCAAAAATTTTGAAGTATGTGTGTTTTCTAGTTCTTAAAATACCAACATCTTACTCTAACATGCATGAATCTCACGACCATGCCCACAATCATCCTTCTGGTGCATCATTAAGCCGAACTTTGTGCTCAGAGCAGCAGAAATACATCATCACAGGTGCATGTAAAGAAATGGCATTAAACATGACAAAGATGTTGATTTCCCAGAGGAATACACCTTATTTGTTGAATAAGTTACTTTCTCAGCTTGTTTGTTTGTTTGTTTTTTCGTGTGTGGCAGTAAAACTGGTTGGCAGCTCCATTATTTCTTCTAACAAACACAAAAGAATGAAGCTACCTCCAAAGTTTCTATTGCACACATTTAGTTGAGAAGTTAACTTAAACAGCAAAAACTTCATGTATTCCTTTTGCGAACTGAAAGGGAAACTCAGCACAGGTTCAAGAACAACATTTCACAGCGGTGTGCAGAGGACGGAGCCTGAAGAGGAGGGCTTTGGGCTGTGAGAGAGAGCAGAGAACCGCTGACGCCGGGACAAATGTGCAGGTTACATTCCAGTTTTACCAGTTTGAGCGACTGAGCACACGGGGCAGCACTCGCCCTCTGGGATCTCCGCGGTCTGGCAGTCACCTACATCCTCACACACCACGTCCTCACAAACCACCATCCCCATTTCACACAAACAGACTCGACACGGCTCTGGGTTCCATATCTGATTGTTGGAGTAGAGTTTGCCGTCCGCTGTACAGGAATCTTTATGACAAAGAACAGCAGCTGACATCAGTATCATTTTCTGTGTCAGCTGTTTATAATATAGCAGGTATAAGATTGTTAAAGCATCAATGTGGATTGGTAATTTATGGGTTTGCACTTTTGCTCTGGCAATTTTACTGCAGAAAGCAATATGATCTCCCCCTGCTGGTAATGCAACTTCTGGATGTGTGTCCATTTGTTTTTGGAGAGGCAAAGCGTGAAATGGACACGGTCCACTGGTGTGTGTATTTTGCCGTGATACTGGGTCGCAGCTAAATGGAGCCATGAGGTAATGTCATGCCATTAAAGAGGACCAATTAAACTCATTCTCTGCTTTCTACTTTTACTTTGTGACACCATCTGAGTAACTTTATATGTCGCTTTTCATAAAGAGTTTTATTTATTTCATACTGGCCCGTTACTGGCCCATACAGCCCCTCATTTCATTTTACTGTGTTTCACTGATGCCACCTTAAATGCTCACTTTCTTCTGATTGGACAACTTCCGGGAAAACAGCCAAGGGGCAGCACCCAATGATTATGAGCAACTTCCTACTACTTCCTGTACTTTGTCAAGACAGGTCTGCTCATTGGTAAAGCAGAATACTTTTGGGAACTAACTAGTCAGAGCAAGAAAACTGAGTGATTACTCTAACTGAGTAACATATTATTTGAAGTGCTGATCATTTTTAATATGAATGTATGTATTATGAGAAAAAGCACAACAAATTCTCTTTAAGTTAAGTTTATGGAACAATCATGATTAATTCAAACAGTTTGAAATGGGAACTTAACTGTGTTTTACTGACCCTCCATCGACCCCAACCACCTCCTTCCATGTGTGTAATGAAGCCACTATAACTTTGTTAACTCAGTTCCACCTTTGGCCCCATCAAAATTACTTGATTCACAGATTCACAGTATCACTGCATTCCCATAAGTGCTAGCTCTGCTCTATGTTTAAGGCTACTTCTCATAGGTCAGCATGCTAACACTACAGACATCATGAAAAGATGATGTTACACCTGCTGAATGTCAGCAACATTGTTTTTGAATAAAATCACTTTTAAAACGTTCTTTGTTTGAATCTCATTTAGCCCCGACTTTAACTCACTACTGATGAACTCTCCCTTCGAAAAAAAACCTCAAGTTACCTGTTAGTAATAAAACAATTTTACAAAATTACATAATAAATTGATGAAGTCCTTCTGAACTTCCTTTGACTCGTTGATACACATTAATGCGGTTCAGGTGAGGTGATGTCTTATGAAGTTTTACATTTGTTTCTTTGTTGTTTTTCAGTTATTGAGTTCTTTCAATCATGTGGCCTCTATCTTCTTTTGGATATGTGACCCTGTAGCGCTATGTGAATAAGGTCCCAGTCACACATGCCTACAGACTGGTCAATGACCATTAGTCATCTGCTAGTCATGATGGGGAAGAATGTATTCCCCGACTGGCTGGTGAAAAACTCAGTGTGACCAGTTTTGTTGCTGGCAGTTTGGGATTTGTCTGCAGAGACTAGCTAATCCCAGAGGAGATGTAAAATTGTGAAAAGTGTGACACAAATGGAGACCATTTGCCATCAAAGTAAAAGCTGTGCCTTTTTCAAGTTTCTCGACTTTTCAGCAAGTAGCCAACGAGTGTTTGTAGTCAAATCTGGATCTTCCATGCAAACTTTAGGCTGATTTAGCCTAATGACACCCATCAGCTTCCAGCAACCAGTCGCCAGCTGGTGAGGAAATACACATTTTTCTGGTGGCCGTATCCTGTCCATCAATAGTAAAATAAGGTAGCTTAAAAAAATCAACAACAACAGAAGCTAATGTGGGTGCCTTAAACCTGCATTCTACCTGAAGGCCACAAGATGGCGATAGCTATGATTGGGGGGGGGGAAAAAAAGAGGATTGACTGCAGTTCTTTTCTGCTCACTCATTGGTTAACAACTTGCTAATCACAAGTTTTAACACATTTGGTTATTTGCAACCAAGATAGCAATGGTGGAAACCAGCGGGTGACGTCACAGTAGCAACATCCATCTTTTATACTGTTTTTGATCATAACCAATACAGAGGAAAACTCAAGCAATACGTAGATGACCTCTATGGCTTGACAATTTGTGTCTTTCCTTTAATGTGATTTTCATTTAATTTAGGCTTTAATGTCCAACTTTGTATCTGAATTCAGTTTTCTTTATTACTCAAAAAGAAGGAGCAATCATCTGTGACAAATAAATGCAATTTGACTCGCAAGAAGTCTGAATAATCTTTGTCCCACTAACAAAATGTTCAATTATTGTCTCTGCAGTGCTGTGAAGATGTGCTGTAGTGAATAAAAAGAGCCATAAAGTCATGATTCACAGCACACAGGACAAATCACATTTGTTATAAGAATACCATGGGTAATAAAAAGTGGGAGAGCAGTGTGGATATTTATGGAACAGACATCCCAGTGTTTGAATCTGTCCAACATGAAGCTCAAAATATTTATTACCAGTTTTATTGTCCGTGTTCGGAGGCTGTGGCGTGGCTGCTGAGCACACGGGGCAGCACTCGCCCTGAGGCGCCTCGGTGGTCTCGCAGTCGCCTAGCTCTTCACACACCACCTCCTCACACACCACAGTCCCCGTGTCACACACACAGACTCGACACGGCTCTGGGCTCCATATCTGATTGTTGGAGTAGGTTGTGCCGTTTTCTGTGCAGGTATCTTCATGAGACAGAACAGTAGCCGCATGAGTATTGTGGGTGAGTCCCTTTCAGCCCGTATGTCATTGTGAGGGTTTCATCAATGAGAAGCAGTTTTTGCCCCCTCTAGTAAGTTAGGAAGCTCCTGAATGAAGTCACAGTCTAATCGAAAACAACGTAATGGTTGCTAGCAGATTGCCGCAGTTGCCAGTAGTTTGCAAGCAAGACAATGACTTCTCTGCACTTGCTAACTACTGGCTAAACTGTACTCACATTTTAAAAATGTAAACGGTGAACAATCACCTTCAACGTAAAGGATGTTTCAAAAGGTCAACTTTTACTTTGAAGGTGAATGCTCTTCAGTTTCACTGCCACTCATTGGCAAGTTGGCCAGTGTTTGCAGATGAGTTGCTGCTTCCCATGAAAACTGCTAGCGACCAAGGCAATCACAAGGAGTCTTCTGGTGCAGCAGCCTCTTTGTGACCGATTTCATGGCAATTGCCAGCAACCTTCACCAACCACTCACCAACTACATCCATTCATCCATCAATCCATTAAATACCACTTATCCAGTTAACTCATCTGAAGGGAAAGACAAAATTGATCCCAGCCCAATCAAGCGATATAATCTCTCCAGCGTGTCCTGTGTCTACCTCTGGGCCTCCTCCCGGTAGGATATACCTGGAATATGTCAGCTAGGAGACGGGCTAGGATGTTGGAGGCATCCTGGACGTTGAGGTGGTTTCTACCCGAACCACCTCAACCGGCTCCTTTCAATGTGGAGGGGCAGCGCCTCTCAAATCATGGAGCTCCTCAACCTATCTCTAAGGGAGAGGCCAGCCACTCGTACCATGACCTCATTCTTTCATTCATTACCCAGAGGTCATGACTACAGCTAAGGGTACAGACTTAGATTGATGTTAAATCAACAGCTTTGCTTTTCTGCTCTGCTCTCTTCTCCACAACAGATGCTTACTTACTTGGGGTAGTAACTCATCCCGAACCTGGAGTCGAGACTGACTGATATGAGCATATTTATTTTCACTGACTTTCACTGTAACTGAGGCTTTTACAGCAATTTCCAGCAACCATTGCCCAAACTGTCAGAGAATACATTTTCCTTAGTGACCGATGGTCAGGGGGTTGCTAACCGGTCTCTAGGCCACTGTGTCCTGGGCCTAACCTAGCTTGCATATTTTTGGGCTGTGGGATGAACTGGAGGTACTGAAGAGAACCACACAGACAACATGCAAGCTCGACTCAGAAGACCTCAGCTGGCCAATAGAGGCCTTCTTGAGCACTGTAACACTACACCACTACAAAATGCAAATAGATGCCTCCACAATTTAGATTTGAAAGATTTTCTCCAGATGTGAGCAGCATAGCAGCTAAAAGCAGCTTCAGCACGTTTGGCTCAAACCACAATTTGACCAGAAACAACTGAATCTGTTTTCCCTGCCAGCAGCTTTGTTATCATATCCCCAGCTGTATACAAAAACACATTGTACCAAAAACCCCCACAGTGACCAGCTGAAAGGGAGCTGAAGGTGGATTTACATCCCCATACTGAAGGTAGAGCTGCAGTGGTTTACCTGCTTTAAAGTCTGTCGTGTGAGTCGAGCACACGGGGCAACACTCGCCCTTTGGAGTCACCGCCATCTGGCAGCCACTCAGCTCCTCACACACCTCGTCCTCACACACTACAGCCCCCGAGTCGCACACACAGGCCCGACACGGCTCTGGGCTCCATGTCTCATAGTTGCGGTAGACTTTTCCGTTTTCTGTACAGCTGTCTGAGTCAAGCAGAGCAGCAATCAACATCTGGAGCAGTATGTGTGTGTATTAATATCCTTTAAATCAACCACAGAGAGAGGGTATTTCTTCTGGAGCAGTGGATCTACAGCAACCCAAACCCCGTCTTTAATGTGATGTATATTAATCCAGCAGGTTGCACCAGCTACCCTTTAGGTAAGAGTTAATTTGTTCAATAGACATATAAAATGGAGCCAGTGCTGTTTGTGATATACAATAACTGCACTCTGCAGCACCAATTTAAAGCAGCATAATATATTAAAAAAAATAATCAAATTGACATGAGTTCAGTGAACCTATCATGTGCTGTAAAACCTCACAGGACGAGCAAGAAATGTTCACTGTGTTTTCACTTTGAGATTACAGGAAGAGTCTCTTCTCGCTGGTGTGGGAAACACAGCAGGAAGACCACACCAACAGGACGAATGATTCACTCATATTTCTTGCTAAAAATATATGGATTTTAAAACTTCTTTAGGAGCATGTGGCGCCCAACAGACTCCAATTTTCTCACCAAAAAGCAGCAGTGAACCCAGCGCACTGTGACTCGCACAGAGCAAAATGCTTGTTACTGTAATCATGATTAAATCGTATCAAAGCTGTTTAAGTCCTTTATCAAAGCTGCTTTTCAGCAAGTTTCAACCTGAGCGACAGTGATCTTTTAAAGTGTACCCACCCACCGCCAGTTAGTACTGGCCACTTTATTAGGTACACATTGCTAATTACGAGGTTGGAGTGCCTTTTTCCTTCAGAGTTCCCTTAATTCTTCGTGCCATAAAAATATTCTTCAGAGATTTTAGTCCATGTTGACATGACCGTATCACGCAGTTGCTGCACATCCATGATGTGACCCTCCCCAAAGGAAATAACTTGAATTGTCAGGGGAATAAAAACTATGGCATGAAATGTCACAGACCTCAAATCATCTCAGACTGGTTTCTTAAAGATGACAATGAGTTAAGTGTACTAAAATGGCCTCTACAGTCACCAGATGTCAAACCAGTAGAGCACCACTGGGGTGTGATGGAACAGGAGATCTCTCAAATCTCCGAGAAATGTTTCTAGCATTTTGTTGATTCTATGCCATGAAGAATTAAAGCAGTTCTAAAGGCAAAAGAGGTTTCAACTGGGTACTATCAAGGTGTACCCAATAAAGTGGCTTATCAGTGGATATAAAACTACCCAACAGTATATAAGGTTTTTTTTTCCCTCAGGTCAGTAAAAATAGATCATTTGACAATAAAACCCTGTGAAGGAAAAATCTATTTAAATGTTGTGCATGTTTTAAAATGGCCAGCAGGGGGGCAACTGTGGTTGCGTAGAAGTCTACTGGCCCTTGGCTTCCTCAGTAAACTGTTTCCTGATGAGTTTCGGGGCTCAGATACTCAGGTCACACTGAATAAAGCATGAAACTCACTATGGTCTTTAATGGAATCAGAAAAGAGGACAACCCAGTATATGCTCATTGGCTAACAGACCTTTCACCACACCTCAGTAGCCAATGAGCCAGTGACTATTAGTCTCGTGGTTAGATCCACCTCTTGCTCGTTATGACAGTTTCAAATGCTCAGCTTGAGGTTTTATGTGATGTCACGTTGGCTCCATCCATCTTTTACATACAGTCTATAGATAGTGCAAACTACAAAGATGTCTTTAACCTTTAAAGTCAGCTAAACACAAAGGAAACAAAATGTGGTTTCAAAATGAGACACTTGATCCAACTGCTAAGAACATGCCATGAACATCCTTCTCCTTCGTGACAGACACTTTTAGGTAAATTGCTTCTGAGCAGTCAGTGACTAGACTGTGGTTGAATTTGACAGCTCCTGGCTACGAATGCAACGATAAAAGTGTCTGTATGCAAGTATGCAATCATCTCTCAACAGCGACGTCTCTCATCGCTCAATTATATACATAAAGCAAGGCGAGACGTGTAGTTTTCATGTCAAAAATCTATCAGCATGTCAGTTAATCAGGGGCTAAAATATGAGGTGAAAAGAGCCTGTTTAAATATTGTAATTTAGAAAAATGACAGAAAACAAGGAGCTGCCTCATGAAAGTGCAGGGTTCTGGGGTAAAAAGCAATTCTCATGAAATGTACTTACTTTCAAAACCCTGTTATTTTAGTTTTTTTACACCTACATTCAGGTTTTAGTGACCCAAATAAACTTTTCTTGAATTAAATGTTTGAGACATGACATGCCAGCACATATTAACATATTTATGCAGTGTAAGAGGACAGATTTAGGCACTTTCATCCTGCTGGCCCTGGCTCAAGCTGTGTCCCTGCCATGAATTCATCCTAAAACCATCAAGAAACAGTGAAAACATTAAAAAAAAAACTAGGAAAAAAGTATAAATGGCCACCTGCTGCAGGCTTTCTGAGTGCATTTTAATCCTGGCAGTTTAGTGACGTCCCTAAGCACTAATTATGTGGTGGAGCTGCTCCCCACCAGAGAGGCTGCTTCTTAAATGCAGCAGTTATTTCAGTGAAAACCACAGCGGCTGTATTATACGTTGGGCTCAGAAGCTGTGGTTTTACTTTATTTGGGAGGTGCCACACCCGGAGAAACCTCCTGCCATGAAACCTGCTTCACGCTGTAGCTGTAGCTTCTTTACCAAGCAGAGCTCTTAATACCAGTAATTAGCACTGGCGTTTAATCTGCAAAAGCTTATTTATCTTCATCACTTCTCCAGATAAAATTTAGTTTTTTAACTTGAACTTTATACTGCAGACTTTATACTCTTGGGCAGTGGCTCAGCTATTTTTATGTGATTATAGCTTATATATACAGTACAGCATGAGGTCAATTATCATGACTAGCTGTGGTTTTCTTTTCAGCTTTCCACCCATGCTGTCTGACTACAGGCTTAGTTTTTAAACCATATTCAGTTCACAAAAACTGGACTTCAGGCTAGGGATTCACAAAGTCAGGGCTGAGTCATGTTAAGATGATTTATGATATGAAAAAGGAACAGTAATAATGTTCTTTACCATTTATTAATACTGAATACATCTGAATTACTGAATACTTTCTCTTTTAAATATTCAAAAAATAATTTACAAGGATTGAAATGAAGAAATTCAACATTACAAACTTGGTTTCAAGAGTAACCAGAAACCATACCTTAGATTTAAAGGGTCACAATAAAGAATCCCAATGCAAGAATCTGTGAAAAACAAACATGTGCAGAAATTTGCACACACAAGTAAACTAGGGCTTGCTGATATTGATAGTATAGAAGTTTGTTTTTGCCACTAGAAGAAAAAAAAAGTCAGATAGACTTACTTATGAAATTCAAAATTTTGAGCTATTACATCAGAATTTCAAAATACTAACCCAAAAATTTGATCTACAGATCACACATAGCATACCAACAAGACATAATTTCTTCAGGGATAGGAATAAAGTATTCTGATTCTGATTCTGAACATGCGTGTGGCCAGCATTGTAAATCCCACAGTTCATTCATAACAACTCATACACTGTCACATGTATATGATTTCAGCTAAAAATGACTTGAAATTATTTGTGAACTTCTAAGGAAACAACAGAAATTTCTGTTGAAAATTGAGGATGAAACCTCAATAAAGTGTTGCAGCTGCACAAAGTTATACTTATTTACAAATTTACTTTAATCTTTATTTTTTTGTCAGATATTTATGCATAATACCTAACTCATTTTAGGGTCGCGGGTACCGACAGTTTCTACATAACTCTTAAACCTCTTTAAAAGCTATAACTCTCATGCTAAATAAGCTAATGACACCAAATAGCTTAGCTTTACATATACTCTGGAAACGGTAGGAATTAATCACTGTAACATAAGCAGTCAACCAGTAAAGATTAGACAAAGTTACATTCACCTGTTATATATTTTGTTGAATCTGAAATGAAAATGTTAATTACACTCTTTAATCTGTATGCTACAATTGAAGCTGGGGTTAGCCATGTTTAAGCAGCAATTAGCTACAGGCTGGAAACTAACTATAACTGACTCAGTGTAAAGTAAGCAGGAAACCAGGGAAAACTCTACAATGTTACATTACCATTTTAGATATTTTGCTGAGATTAAGGGGAAATGTTATTGTCTGTATATTAAACTGAACATACATACTGTTATGTCTAACTGTTATTTAGCTTAGTTTAGCTTAGCACACAGAATGTAAAAAGTAAAATGTGATGAAAGTCTCATTTTGGTCTAATCTAGCAACTAGAGGAGACTTAAGTTTACATTAATTCTCATTATTACATTCTCATTAAGAATGAATTGCATACTACAGATGATGCTACAGCTAGCTGTTCATTAGCAAGATAGTGTTAAAGCTAGTAAAATATAAATGCTAGCCCCTCTGAGGCTCATTAACATTTTATATTAAAATAAAAAGAGTTTAATTAGCACAAAAGTCAAGAAACTCTGCTAGAAAATTTTTGTAGACATTTAAAAAATTAGATGAAACTTCTAATTAGTAAGTCATCTAGCCTGTTTGTTGTCTGGAAACTAAGCTAAGCAGCTGCCACAATTAGCTTCATATTTTGGTATGTTGTATAAATTTTGCCATCAAGCAAGAAAGTGAACATGCAAAAATTCTCAAAACTATTCAATTTTACAAAAAACATTTGAATGCCCCCTGTCTTTATAGTTTATTAATTAATTTGTTCATATTTCATATATATCTATCTCTTAGCAGTCTTCAAAGAATTTTCAGGTTACTTATCCATGTAAACCTTTGGCTCTTGGCTCTAACAGTTATGACTTCTTATTTACTTTTTAATTATTCAAAAATGACCTTAAATATAATTTCTGGCCTGAAGTGATACTTATCAGGCCATAGCTGGAGAAAGTGCCATCACTAAACATTACTGTAAAAAAAAAAAAGGCAGATTTAAAGACCCAAAAACAGCTGGTGCACATATTTTGAAGTTGTTGTTTATCCCTTTGCAGCATGAATGCTTCAGTGGAGGTATAGTTGGATAAAGTAAGAGATGCATATTTCATATTCAGCATAGTCTTAGTCTGGGTGTGTCTTGTCTGCAACTGGCCTGAAGTCTGACCAAAATTAGTGGCCTTCTTTTGTCCATTCCATCCACAAGGCCACATCATTATAGCTGTGGCACTCCGAACCCCTTCATTCAGCCTCGACCTTGCACTGAAATAGCCCTGTGTGCTCTTTAAGTGTGCACTGCAGTCTGTTGGGGGGGAAAGTATTTTTGACACAGGATCTGGGACATTTATTTTTGAAATGAGCCACATCTCCTTCTTTGAGAAATCCTCACGAATTTTGTCATTTCAGTGTCAAAGCTTTTTATCAACTTCAAGACTTTCAAACATTTTCAGTTTAGCGTCTTTCCTAATCGTCACTAAGTGGCTTGTAGCAGCTTGCCCTAAATGGTGTCTCATTAAGGCAAGATAAGCCTTTCTGGTGTTGGTTGTGGGTGTGAATTTAACCTTTCGTTCCTAAACCACAAGGCCAGTGCGGTCTGAGCTTTAGGAGGCAGAACATCCCAGTTTAACTTTACAGGACAACCACATTCTGAAATTCTGAAAAAAGAAAATTCAACAAAACATGGATATAATGGGGGAAAAACACAGAATATGAACATGAATGTTTTATAAAAATACAGATTAAAGTGTTTTTACAAACCTTGTTGAATCATGAAAAATCAGAAGGCAACAAATCAAATGAAAACATTGTTATCACATAAGGAAAACATGAAAAACTTGATCAATTAAGTACATGAACTGGTGATTTTATAAGCCTGTTACCAGAAAAAAAGCCCACAGAGACAAAGGATGCATCCCTATCAGGTATCAACACAGAAAGCCAATCAGAGGACAGCAGGAGAAGTCATAATTTGGTGGATATCACTCACCATTCTTAGTATCTTCTTGGCAGGTCACAGCGATCACCTGAGCCAAGGTGAGGGCCAGGCAGACGATAATCCTAGAGTGCAACGAGGGGCCCATGTCTGCATGCCGGACATGCAGCGTCCTCACACACAAGCCGCCGTGCAAGAGACGAGGAAGTCAGCGAGAGCACAACCCCGAACTACAGCATCCAGGCTGAAAAATCCCAAATATCCCTGAGTGCAACACGGCTCCTGGATGAGCGATTACTGCAAACTGAAAGAAGCTCCCTCTTCAACCACCCCCCCCACCAACACCTCCTTCTTTTACTCTCTCTCTCAATCTCCCTCCCTCTCTCTAGTCTCCTCTATCATCATTTCTTTTTGCTCTATTTCAGGGCCAACCTCCTCTTCCTACTGCATTTGCCTTGAAAGATGGCGTAATTAAAGGCTGCATGAAATTAGTCCATTCGAAAGGCTGATGAAAGAAGATGGGTTGGACGGGGAAGCTGAAGAAATTCCTTTTGAAAGCTACAGTTGAGCGCTGTGCATAATTTGCAGTTTGTTGCTTGACCATTTTCCTTGAATAATCTGAGGCTTAAGAACAAGATCTAAAGGAGAGTTAGCTCTTTTTGCCCCCTTGCTGCTCTATGTGAAAAAGGACCCCTCAGCTCAAAGAAGTGGTCTTTTTGAGAAAAGTCTGTGAGTTTTAGGTGTTTTTTCTTTTTTCCTTTGGTTTAACAGCCAACGAAGTTAATGTTCTAGTTGCTAATATAAAGTTTCTTTCACTTTGGGGTTGCAGAAGACCAAAACAGAGCTCTGAAACTGTTGCCTAACCTCAAGATAATTGTTCCCAGCAAACATTTTAATGCTGATTAACAATCTTTCCTTGAAGTCTATTCCATTTAGTCAACTAGTCTAGTTGGCTACCTTTTGCTTCAATAACGTTGAGGTCCGGGCTCTGGGGAGGCCAATCCATGACTGATAGTGTTCTACTGTGTTTTTTTTCTATCCAGGTGTGCTTTTACTGCATTGGCAGTGTGTTTGGGATCATTGTCATGCTGAAAAATGAAGCTGTTACCAGTCAGATACTTTCCAGATGGTATTTCATGGTGGATCAAAATCTCATCGTACTTTTCTGAGTTCATAAATGATCAATTTTGACAAGATCTCCAAGACCACTGGCTGAAATGCAGCCCCAAACCATGACACAGCCTCCACCGTGCTATGCCAAGTATTCAGCTAATAGCACTTTGAGAATCAATGTATTGCTGCAAAAATACTATTTTATGTCTGTCAAACTGTGTTATCGTTGGCATTTTTCCTAGATTATAATAATCCACCATGAGGGATAATCTATCTGGTGATTTCTTGCTTTGTAAGAGAGGGTCTGAGTGAAAATAATGTCAACATCTTTTGATCTGTGATGCAGTTTTGCTGTGACACCTGACAGAATTTCAGTGTAATTTGGGAACATTTAGTGTCCAAATGAAACTCAATTTACAGCAGTTTATACAAATCCTTATCTCTTTGTTGAGTACCAGAAGGAATTTGTTGGAAACTTTGCTATCTACCTGATATTTCTGTCCAACATCTGTGCACTCCAGCTGGAGCGGTATACGGTCTGCATATTACATCCATTCAATCTGTTTTCCAGATAAAAGCTGTCTGCCAGGTCACTGTGTCAAGCTGACTCTCAGTCCAGAAAGCGATGTCCCAGAGGTGGACGGCAAAACAAACACCATGACTCCTCTGTCATTGTCTCCACTAGAACGTGTTTGTTTTCATGAGTGATATTAGCTTCAGCTGAGTTGTCAGGGTCTTCCTAAAGTAACATTTCTCTCTGTTGGTGAGGTGGATTTCACTTGTGTCCTTTGCTGAACAAGACAGGAAGTGTTTCAGGTGCTTGAAGAACACGCTGATTTCTCATCACGGAGCCACCAGGGACAAGAGCTCAGGCAGATGGGAAGTCAGTTCCTCTGTCAAATGAGCGCTCAGGTTCTGTAGATCCATAAACTTCTTTCCCTGTTGTGATGGACTACTGGTTAGAGAAAATATCCTTTTCACTTCAGGTCATGAGGGTCAGACTATCAAACAACCTTGTTGTCTGTTGATTTTCTCTGGGAAGACTGAGCATGTCATCTGTGCATGTTTTACTTTCATTAATGCAATCTCTCACAATGGTTAAAGCTGGTATATGCATGACCCTAACCTCCTAAACCTAAATTTTTATGTGCAAAAATGAATCTTGTTTTCTTGATGAAATGGCCTAAACTGGTGACAGTAAGTGAGGTTACAACTTAGAACAATATAACTGTGAATTACAGCAAGATTTTCTTTTAAAACACATAAATAATACTTTCAAGCAAATCCATGACTTTTCTTGACCTAAAAGTAAAAAAATTAAAGGGAGTGTAATGCATAGAAAGCTAATGCTGCCTTTAGCTTCTGTGGTAAGAAAGCTTTAAACCTTCAAACATGCTATTTCTGGTTGTATAGACTAGAAAGCAGTGCAACCACAGGAGAGATCAACCCACCATCATGCATGCAGGACACACTGTGTGTGGAAGCCACCAGTCAGAAAGGTTGACATTATCCAAACTAAAAAAAGCTCAGATGCAAAAACATTTAATCCTACAAAAACCACAGAGGCATCCCTAACAAAGAAAAAAAATCCAGACCGTTTTCAGGCTGAAAAAAGATAGACTAATGGCCAAAGCAGATGTTTCGTGTATTAGACTTAAAAGGGAGCATGTAGCAACAACATCATCTGTATAGTTCCTGTAATACTTAATAGCAATACACTTCCATAGTTAAAGTATGCCTTGAAAATCAAATTTTCCAAATACAGATGGCATAAAGTACAAAATAGGCTCTTATAATTACTTCTTCCACCTTATTTGTCAGGTGACAGGAAGGTGCAGGCCTACAGCAACCTATCAGGTTAACACACACCTCACTGTCCCATATTCCCTTACAAATTCCCTGCATTATTTAACATTTCACGAGTCTGAAAGAACACTCCAGAATCAGCTTCCCCATTGAGAGGGAGCACTCCTCACCCTAAGCAACACAAGCAAAGGGTGCCCAGCAGTCGAGTACAAGCTGTTTTCTTACCGGGTTTGATATTTATGCATCTTTAGAAATGTTTGCTGCAGCCACTAAAAACTTTGTGAAGCAGGTGGGAGACACAGGGAGGTTGATCCCCGTCCCGAGCCTGAGTGAGGCTGACCGCTACCAGCCCCTCAGCCTGGTTACCAGAAAGAGGAAGAGGCATTTTTGGAAGAAGGACAAGTACGCCTCAACACCTTTCTCACTGAAAGACATCCTGGTGGGTGAGAAAGAGATCACAGCAGGTACATTAATGTCGGAAAATTCATATCTGAGTATATATAGTTGAATTTTGTGTTAAAACATGAGCCTTTTCCCTTTAAAAGGTTTAAGATTGGGGAAAAATAAGCTTATTCCACTCTAAGTATTGTATCGTGTTCCTGCATTTTGCTGAATATATAAAGAGTGTCCACTGCAGCCACTGTCTCCACTTTTCATGCTGTATTTTTTTAAGCTTTGATGTTTGTTTGCTGATTCCAAGCAATCTATGCACCAATGAGCTATACACTTGAAGGACTGAACAGGAACAGGTTTGCATAGAGTGAAAACAGCTTTCTGTAGGCAAACACCGCAAGCAGGCACAACTGCTTGTGCCTGGAAACATCACTTCCATAAAACAAGCATAAGGCCTTAGTCACACGACCCACCAAAAATTTTGCAGTTATTGCTTTGTTGCTAGCAGATTACGATGGTCACCTGTAGTTTTCCCATGCTTGTCTGCAGTTGGTACAACTTGAGATGCAAGTGAAAAAGTGTGATGCAAAATGGTTTGTCTGTAGTCTGTAGTGGTCATGTGTCAGTAAAACCTCATTAAAATATGTTATATGCATAGATGGATATAAATAAATAAATAAATAAATATAAAGCCCAACATATCTGATTTACCCTCTGAAAACGTTGTTGTCTCCACTAAAGTTTCAAATGAACTTTTGTAAGTTTAAATAATGTTTAGCCTTAATAATATTTAATTATAATGAGTAATGTTTGGAATATGGTCAACAAATCTTAGCTTAAGCTAACTTTGTTTTTGTTTTCTCTAATCAGTTACTACCCACTTGAGGAAATCTGGTAGCTTATTATGTTTCTGAGGTGACCACTCTTTATGTTTGTATAGTAGGAGCCCATTAGCTTAAATAGCTAGCGAGTTAGCAAGCAGAGAAATAGCTAATATGGCTCATTTGGGTGCTTTAACATTAGCTAGGCTAGTTGTCTCCCGTTGCTCCTAGTTTTTAATCCATACATAGATAACCAGCAGCTGTTTTCTTGTTATTATTTACAGTGGCTTGCAAAAGTATTCGGCCCCCTTGAACTTTTCCACATTTTGTCACATTACAGCCACAAACATGAATCAATTTTATTGGAATTCCACGTGAAAGACCAATACAAAGTGGTGTACACGTGAGAAGTGGAACGAAAATCAGACATGATTCCAAACATTTCTTACAAATAAATAACTGCAAAGTGGGGTGTGCATAATTATTCAGCCCCCTTTGGTCTGAGTGCAGTCAGTTGCCCATAGACATTGCCTGATGAGTGCTAATGACTAAATAGAGTGCACCTGTGTGTAATCTAATGTCAGTACAAATACAGCTGCTCTGTGACGGCCTCAGAGGTTGTCTAAGAGAATATTGGGAGCAACAACACCATGAAGTCCAAAGAACACACCAGACAGGTCAGGGATAAAGTTATTGAGAAATTTAAAGCAGGCTTAGG